>JAAEAF010002898.1:128680-150260 GCA_011037195.1 Triatoma infestans | reverse complement strand
CGGCGGGTGCAGATGTTCTTCGTGCTGAGATAGTTCTCAACGGCCCTAGGGATTCAAAGGGTAGGATTCGAAGAGTAGGGAACTCGCAAAAAAGCGCAAGATCCTAGTAGTTTGGTTAAAAGGCAAATATACTTATTTTGAACAAAATCAGCAAAGTCTTTTGAATAATTCACTTAAAATTTTCTAAAGTCAAGGAAAAAAAAAAGCACAGAAAAAATTGAGTCAAAAAAGTAACAAATAAAAAACAATAAATAGCGTGTAATTCACATTCATCCTACAATAACTGGCTCTAGTATGTTCTCGTATAGTGCACTACATGGCTACAACTACTACCCAAGGATAGCTACATACTGATAAAACTGTTAAGAATATTTTCTGTTTGTATAGTGCATTTCGTGGCCAGACGGTAGCCTTCCCTATCTGGCTGTCTCTTTCCACCAATACTATCTAGAAACTAAAGCCCTCTTCTGGACATTACAAAATACAAGTTTTAAACTTTGAAAAAAGAAGGAAAAGATCTTTATCATACAAGTTGGCTATAGATAGAGGGAGAGAGAGTGTTTTTCTACATTTAATTATTGTACTTCTTGGAAATCTAGAGTTTTGTAGCTACTTCATTAGTCTACCTTATCCTTCTTGCATCTTCAACAACCTTCCTCTTCGTTATTGCTGTTACTTCTGCCAGATACTCGCTCTAACACAAACCAAAAAAAAAACTTTCTCGCTGATAAACAATTCTTACTATTTCTAAATCTTTATCTATCCAATATCCACAGTAAGGCCCACATGTTAAAAATAGTATACCAGAAATACCACCATATAATAAGATACAACTTTCTAAAAAAAAAATTAAGTTTTTCAGAAGAACGTGCAGCCAATTCATGTTTTCAAGTTTCGGGTTGTAACTTTCTAGTTTTAATTAATTGATAAATATGTTTTAAATTTTTAGTAGCGGACTTTAAACAAAAAATTTGGGAATGTGATCCTCAACACTTCACTTAATTTTTTTTTTTTTTACTGATTTATTAACATATTGCCATAAGTAGTTATTATAAACTACCTTATGTAAGGGGACCATAAAATGTAATGAGGACCTGTTCATTTAATGACTCGAAGATTCGACTAATATTTTTCTTACCTTCTTCGATATGTCCTCCAAAAACTGGTCCCATATTTCATATGGAGTCACGTTTTGAATCCCCTGGTGCGTCGAGTTTATATCTATCTAGAAGTATTGCGATAGTGCCAAATTTTCGAAATTAACTTTCCACCGGAAATAATGTTTTGAGGTACCCAAAGTGTAATAATAACATGAAAAATAATTTTATTTTTATGAGCATGTTGTCATCTAGGACTCCATGTACTTCGCCAATCAATCTTTCGTAGACATTGAAGTAAAACTCTTCCGTTCTAAACTATGTATTTTGGTTCAAATGTCTGCTCGAGTTTAACAGAAATAAGATAAAATTTGTAAATAATTAGCCACAATTATGGACGGGTATCACAGTTTATGAAAACTTTTTTCTACTATTTATATCAATAAACTTTCTGAGATATTTTACTTGTGGTTTATTAAATTTAGAAGGATTAGTATTATTTTTTTTAACCACAGTGGACCTGATCATTGAGAAAAATGACCTTTATTCTATTGTTACCTTTCTAAAAACCCTTTTTCAAGCTCAGAGGACTTCAAATAACCATTTCTTGTGAAAACTCGATTTCTAAATTCTAACACGAATGTAGCACTTCATCTTACGGTAAGCAGAAGAAGTAAAAAAAAATAAAAGTCAACGTAATAATTTATACGCTGTTAATAAAGTTCTCACACTAAGCTTAAAATCTCGACACGCCTAGAGCTAAGGCTAACCATATTTTTTTTCCAAAATTAGGAACTAAAAATGTATGCGCAGGTGAAATCTTAAAGTGGGATTCTTCTGGACATTCTGACGAGATGGAATCCCAAAATCAGATTTATTTTAAGAATGCTCAGTTCAAAGAGTGACGAGCTATTAAATAGCAGAATTTGTTTACATTCTGACAGAACTATTCCAAAAAAGACGTTAGGATGGTCACCTATGGAGCTGGGAGTTCTAAGAGTTGTGTCAAGCGCAGAGCTTGTTTGGCTTAATTATTCCAACATCTGGGAAAAGAGAAAACCAAGCTCTGATGCTTCGAGCGTCATTTGCTCAAAATTATGATCTAAATGAGAGAATTTAGAAGATTGGCACTACCCAATAATGATATTTTTTTTTTCTTAAGGAGCATCAATATCTTGGGGAATTGGCGTCCGGAGCCTTCTCAGTAAACTACCGGTCTCCAGGCAGTATTCTCTCGATGCAGACAACATTAGGAGAGTAGGAGTCCACCACGCTACTGCTGAGCTAGCTAATCCCTTCCCAGATTATTATTATTATATTATACCATTACAATAAACACTATCACCTGGTTTACGACCATTGACAGGAGAACAAGTTCTATTATTTTAAATTTTTGTGAGGATATATGTGAAACACCTAATAGTCAAGCAAATTATTCCTCATTCTCAAATAAAAAATAACTTAATGATAGTGTTAAACAAAATCAAAGTTACAATCCAAGTGGCTCAATAACAATTTAAAAGAAAATACTGTAGAGTTACGGAGGAAAAAAAAATAGAGAAAACCAACTAGCAAGATTTTCACCAGTTTGTTGTAGTTGATGTTGTTTAAGAGTGGCAAGTAGCACGCGACCAAAAATAGTAGACAGACAGTGAGAGAGAGAGAGAGAGAGAGAGAGAGGGACAAAGAAAAAAGCCACAGCTTTCTCAATAAGATAGTGATCAGACAATCAGTAAAAGGACAAGAGGAGGAGCAAATGAGGCGCGCTGATTGGTCAATTAGGCAAGCAGCAGCAGGGCCAAGCGCCGAAGAGGCTCTCTCTAGTGTGGCATGGTTGTGTAGCTTGGCAGAACCGTACACACAACTACAACAACAAACAACACAACTACTAGAGTGTTGTGGTGGCGGCCTCTTGTACAGGATCTAGATAGCATTGTATCTAACCTGACTGTTTCCTACTACACCAACAATCTAACACATTATTAGCCCACTTATTATACATTCTAGATATATATTAATAGTACTGGCAAATTTATAATTATAATATAATTATTATCTATCATAAATTATAATTTTAACAAGCTTTTGCAAATTTACTGCTATTCGGAATGAAACTAACAAATAAAACAAAACAAAAAACAAGAAAACTAAACAGTAAACTGCATAATCAATGTACACGCAACTGTTGAAAACTCCAAGGTTTTTAATACTGTCAAAAAACTGGTAGGTCTACTAAAAACAGATTTGTGTTCCGTGAAACATGGAAGGCCCATATATGTATAAAGGTCAATGTCGCCAGCTTTCCCCTTTTTTTCTCAGATTTCTATGAAAATTTGTGAATTCGTTTGTGCTGCAATTCGCATGAAGTACAAAAAAAAAAATCTCGAAATAGGACCACTGTGGGCACTAGAGACATAACCGCCTTACATATTATAAATAGCAATGACGTCAATCGCTTGTGCAATGTTTTTGTGCTTCGGTTATGTAATCGTTTGTGCTATCGTTTATGTTTTTTTTCTCGGTTGTTACAAATCTGGTAAAGCATTATGACGTTAGACTCTTATCGTAACAGATTTTCTTCAAACTTGAGATTATAACTAATTGTTTTCTGGTCTTCATTATTATATAGGTAGTAGAACCGTACATCATATCCCAGAACACCCAAAACAATTAATTTTCAGGGAAAATAGTTTTAAACAAACATGATAGATTTATTTACAAGAATATACTAGAAATTAGTATACCACCAAATATAAAGGACGTCTTTTGAGACGTTTTCCAGAGCAGCATAAAATTAAAAAAAAACAAAAAACTACGATATTTAAGATTTCCGCCATGTTCATGTAAAAAAACACACTTGAGTTTCTGAGTTGAGACCGCGACAGTGGTTTGCTAGAAACCGATGTTTCATCCATATTACAATGGAACTTCTTTAGGGAAGGGGCCATGCCACTTTTCACCAAACTTCATTACCCCATTAGCTTTCAAAGGTGTAACGACCCTAATTATTTTGAACATTTAAAGAATAAAAATTTAGTGGTAATAAAAAAATTATCCATTAATATAATAAATACTTCATATCCCGTATACCTTACTTTTATCGAAGTTCAATTTTGAAAAGCTGTGTCTCAAGTTTGCAAAAAATTTTAAAGCAGGAAATTATTGAAATATTTTTCAGAGTTTTTTCCGTCTGCCTAAAAAAATCATAAATCTTTATAGTTTATCAACAAACAATTGGGTATAATCACTTAATTTGAAACATTCTACCAAATTACTTTTAAAACGTAAATGGAAAACTTTAACTCTCTATAGAATAGTCTTATTTATATGTTTTCAAAAATAGTAAATAAACAACTTTTTAATCAGGGTAGGTTTTTCTATGTCGTTAGATATCTGAGCAAAATGTAGTTCGGTGGCATTGCTCATCAATTTCCTAAATTACTGAGGATTTAGTGTTGTTCTCAAAAACAATGGTCACCCATGCTATTTTGGACATTAACATTACTAAATTATAGTTTTTTTTAACTGCGTTCCAAAAAATGCTTTTTGGAGATTTAAAACACTCCCAGGAATTTCTCTATAAGTTTCTTTAAAAATAAAATCTGCTAAAATGTTCCAGTAAGGTCGCATTTCTCGTAATTAGACCGATACTTGGTATCAGCGTCAATGGTAGTATTAAAGGGAATATTAAGTTTCAGCTTCCTGCGATCTAAAGTTTTTGAAGTATTTGTTCGCATCACTGATTCCTCCCCTCTCCCTAAAAATCAATTTTTACGAGAAAATGTTAATAAAATAAAAGTGACACGTTTATATTTCTGCAAGTTGCATTTCAAGTTTACAGAAAATTGTTGTGAAGTTTTAGTGAATACAGCAAAAAAAAGTTCTATTCAATAAAGATGCACTTCCGATTAACCGTTTCTTCAAATTTGGAAATTAAACCATGCTTTTAATATAACCATGCTTATATTAATATTATATAAGTGATAGAGTAACTTTGATCAAGTGTCGGGGACGGAAGCGGATAGAAAATATACTATAGTGATTACAACTCTTTATAATACATAAAATAAAATACAAGCCAAGACCGCTGGAATCAAACCCAGTACGAAGAAACCCCGCAGCTCTGCGATCCACGTCTCTAACCATTCAGCAGCTACTGCAGCGCCTTTTTCACTCCATATTTATTTTTTTCAATTAAAATTTAATACTTTAAAAATATAACCAGGATATCTGTAATCATCTATAAGTAGGAAATATTGTATATATATATTAGTTAAGAGGGTCACGTGTTTTTGAATGCACGTGCTGAATGCGGGTGGTCTACTTCCTGACAGTTCATATAGAGGTACTTACTATAATAAAGAACGTTATAAACCATTAAGTGAACACTTGAACACTATCAAGGAAGTATAATATTACGTGTACAGGGGTTAAAAATTAATATAGCTTACTATAAAATATAAAAACTATCTTGTTACAATATACCCCTGTTGCACTGTTACGAAAACAATTACGTATTCAATTAACCAAGTGTATACTCTGTTGTGTTTGTAATTGCACATTACACGTCTATTGAAACTATATGCTGAAATTAGTAAGTTAAATTGAAAAATGATCATTTCATGAAAAGAAAAACGAATTAGAAATCTTTAAGTGAACTGAAAAGAATTAAAGTGGGAGATTGAACTTTCTTTTAAGAGATAGAACTTGGATAAAAAGCCGGAAATCTGAAGGTTTAACAGTCGCCATTTGAATAGTAAACAAGTGAAAACATTCAAGATCTTATTGTCTCAACTCACTCCCTGCCAAAAGCACTTTTATTAGACCAAAGAGTCTTCACCAAGCTAGCAGACTATTCGACTACTAAAACAAAAAAAGAGTTTAGCCATATCGCTTATTTATCAATCTTCATTACATCTAGGCTGGGACAATCGCCAAGATCTTTGAAAAAGGAGGCTTCTTCATGAACTGATGTTGATTAATTTTTTTTTTTCCAACAGTAGATCAGATAATTTTAATCATCCTATCTATGAAGTCACTTTTAAATTTAAAGCTGAAAGTTAGTAAAATTGATTTCATTTAAAAAAAATAATAAATACCTAGCAATCATTTCAAATCAAGTCACACAGATAAATGAAATAAGTTTTCAAGAGTAAATTATGTTTTTTTTTAAAATGAAGTAAAAAGAAGAAGAAAAAAATATTGGGTACAAATCACAGTTCTTTAGAAATAAAAAAAGAAGATTACAATTCAATACCCCCCACCCTGTCCGACTGATCCGCAAAGTAAAAAGCTAAAAACAAATGCCAGCGATTTTGCTCCGGAAGTTTAGAAAAAAAAGACACAAGACTTGACATAACGAAAAGATGGAAAAGGAATAAAAGATCTATATTTAATTTGGATTGTCAGCTTTTCTCATTTTCGTTTTTCATTTTTGGAGAGTAGAAGTAAAACAGGGATTTATCTGTTTAATATGAAAAGTTCTGTAAATTTTTTTTTTTAACTGGGTAAAATAAGGAAAATGGGAAAGATTGATTGGCTACGACAAATCCTATAAATGGAGTTTAGAAAACAATGATGGAAGTAGCCCCAAAATGCAGAAGGTTGCCCCAGCAGAATAACAAAAGTTGAAAATATGGACTTATTAAAATTAAGTTGAGTTAAATATAATAAAGTTTAGATAGAAAAAGTCCTTGTGGTGATGGAGCCCCCCAACACAATATATAGATGTCAAAGAAAAAGGCAAAAGTTTTTAAAGTAAGTAAAATAAATGGAAAGAATGGGTGGGGGAGAGAGAAAAGAGAAATGATTTCTGATGAAAGTGTTACTTGAAGTCAATTTTATGATTGATAGGTTATATGAAAACTGTCGCCCCACTTGGTGGGGTTTGCCCGTAGGGTGTTATCCGACATAGAGAAATGTTATCCCACCTCGCACACAGAAGGAAACGAGAAAGGGGTGTATTAGTATTATATCTCAACCGTTCCCTTCCAACATTTTCGGATTAGTACTCAGTGTTCGTCGTCCACTATAATTTCCTCAATGCTAACTTTGGCATCCATACCCTTCTCCTGAAACCATCACACTCTCTCTCTCTCTCTCTCATCCAACCCTTTCCCCAAGCTGCTGTTCACCGCTTCTGGTTTTCCATCAAAGCTAATATATCATTTAAATAGGGCAATATCTAAAACCCATCCACTTCTATGCTGCTCCACACTCCAGGCTACTCTTTCCTCTTTGAATATTTGTTTCTTCCATACCCCGTCCAAGAGAGTGGTAAATCTGATGTCTTAACCCCTATAGAATTTCTCCCTACTAACTTCAAATTGAACTCCATAAACTAATCTAACTGTTGCAAACACCCTATCAAAAAAAATGACATTTATTACAAAATAATTAATTGCTTTATAAAACTCAATCTAGAAGACATATTTAATCACTAGTTGGATAAGAGATACCAAATAGTAAAATATAACGATTTTTAAGAACAATCGATCAACATTCTCTTAATTGCCTAATATCAAATTTTCTTCCTGTTTTTTTTTTCTTAACAAAATCAAGACTTCATACCAATTTGAAATAAAATCGCGATAAACAGAAAGAAAAACCAATTCTTTTTATGATACTTTCGGATTGAGGGAGTAATGATCGAATCGGAATCTGTGATGCACAAACAAAATATCAAGTTCACACACCCAGACACACACACACGAACACGCACACACAATCACTCATTAAAATCTTTTTGCTTCTCACCTGACTGAAAAACTGTAGTTCAGGTAGAAAAAGCTATGTAAAAAATTTGACCAAACGTAAATCTATATAATGAAAACATAAATATAAAAATGTTTAGATTTTATGCATAATACATTTTATTATTATTATTTTTTTTAAAGGCGCGTCACCATCTATGGTCATTGGCGCTCGGAGCCTTCTCAGAGCACTTCTCTCTCGTTACAGATAACACTGTCCACTACCGGGATAGTAAGCTGGACAGGCGCTTAGAAAGAAGATCTAAGGGTAGCACTGGACTCGAACGCGGGACCACCGCGAGGAAGTCCAGCACACTACCACTCAGCTAATTCCTTCCATTAGATTTTATTATATTCACAAATTAGTAACAGAATTTAATAACAGAAGTAATATTTTGTTTAAAACATCAATATTTGTTTAGATCGAATTGTAAACTCGATTTACAAAAGCTCAATAGAAATGTGGTACTCAATATAAGTGGTGAAGTAGTAAGTAAAATAATGCCTATTTTTAAGGGGTCTTAACGTTCAACGACCGTTCAGGTGTCATGTACTAAAGCGTATAGCAAACATACTTTATTATAAATTATTCATATTAATACATCAAATAAAATCCAAAACCACTACAGGGAATCGAACCCAGTAGCACAATACATTTCAATTTTGCAGTTCGCCACTCTATCCACTCAGCTATGATGGCGTCTGATACTTAATATATATACGCTAATTATGTTAGGCAAACGCCATGATACCTTGAATGGTCGCCAAAGTAAAGAGAAGTTAGGAGAAACGGATTCGATTCCCGTTCTTGGGTCGGAATTTTAAAAGAATAATAAACATTAAATTACTGCATATGCTAACCGACTCCGAGCATGACAAGTGATAGGTCTGCCTAAAAAAAGAAAACACAACAATGCGGCTTTTTCCATCTTTTTCTCTTTCTGTTTTGCGTATTTTAAACACATCACAACTCAAAACATTTACAGGTAAAAACAACTTAGTCTATTACTACGATTTTGCGCTAAAAGAATTTGTATCTGTGCCAGTTACGAAAGAAATCTCTGACGACTTTTTAGAAAAAAACAACAAAAAAGTAAAATAAAACATAGTGGACAAATATTAATGTATTTTCTGGTGTATCTAATTGTTGGCTTATCGACCAGGAAGTTTCCAAAAAACACCAAGTCATTTTTAAGTGTTTTTTATTTAAAACCCGACGTTTCGGTAAACATTGTTTGCCTTCTTCAGGGCTCTCTTAAAGTAAGAGTAGTTTGGAAATCTTGTTATGGATCTTGTTTTTTTGGAATCTTCCTGGTCGATAAGCCAACAATTAGATACACCTGATCACTTCTAACGGCCAACAATTGCTACAATTTGGTTAATGTATTTTAACAATGTAGTAATTTATAGATAAAAATAATGAAGATGCCTTAACTAAGCACTGTAACAGTCCTCACATTTATTTTTTATTTTTATATATAATTTTTCTCTGTAGTAGGGGAGAAAAAATTATCTAAGTCTGTATTTAGATGAACGACCAAAGTGAAAATATAAAAATGGCGGATTGTATAAAGTGTGTGAATGTAGTTTTGAAAATTGTTAGCACGCATTGTAACCAAAGTTTCCACAAGGATAAATACAGTTGTCACCACATTTAACTTCTATCTGGTTTCCATTGCTGGGCCTCGCCGGTAGTCTGAAGTTAGTAGGGGGTTACCTACCTGAGTGTTGATGAAATGCAAGGAAGATGTGTGTGTTCAGGTATGAGTAACAGACAGACAGACTAGACAGACCCGGACAGATACGGAATCCACCCATGGGTTTATATCTTCAAGTTTGGATTCTAACCAGGGATTGTTGTGCACACATTCTGGGGCAGGCTAGTGGTAGGAGAGGAGCAATGTAAACCATTCCTTTTCTCACTCACCCACTCTATATCTCTCTCTTCTATACCTAAACCGGGAAAGTTATCTCCAATGTCCAGGTGGGTAAGCTAATCCTTTTGGCTGGACTTCCCAGATAGACTTAAACACACCTCTAGCAAAGACCTCCTCCCTATCCCTGAAAATTCACACACAAACATCCTTATTCTACTATATCTTTCACCAACACACGCAATCATAGATACATACTGTGACACATACTGTCGTTTTCCACTGTATGAGTGAGGAAAGTTTAGATATTGCGGTCTGGGCAGAGAGGTTAGCATAACAATTGAATAATTCATATGATATGAAAAGTAAGAGGGTATTGGTGGTGGAAGTTCTGACAACATCCATTCCTGAGTTAGGATAGTAGAAACTCCTCGGGACTAAGTAATGGAACAAGGGATGTATACTATACACTCCTCTTTAGGTGGGATGGTTTTTGAAAAGGATAATCTGTCAAGATGTGTAGCGAGGGATGTGTGAAGAAGATGAGCTATGGTTGGTACTCGTATGGAGGGCCAGTTAAATATTTGACCCCTTCCAAACAAGCCTGCCCCGCAAACAACCAACTAGCGCTATCTATGTGCAGCACTCCGACACACAAAACTAAACTTATATTAGACACTCAATCTCATGTGATGGTCTACAATCCTTCTTCAACTTCCAGCACCAGTAATTCAACCTCACGTCTCTGCCGAGCTCTCCTCCCGCTGCCAACCAAAAAGAGGGCTCTTTGTCATATTGTCCTCCGAGTGATGATAGCACACTCTCTCTCTCTCTCCTAGACACCGGCCATCTAATTTCCACCCATTCCAGGGCTAACTAGATTTACTTGTGACAAATACCAGTTATAAACCTTGCCAACAACCTACAAGCCATATTTGTTAGGACGTTACAAATACCACCTCATTTCCTAACCACTACTCCCTCTCCCCTTATACATTTGAAGAATTTCTTTTCATTGTTTCATATCTTGCCCAAGACACTTGTACTTCTTCTAGAACAATATTATATCTTTTATTGCTGGTAGAAATAAGAAACTGGTCTAGCATATAAAATTAAGTGGCAGAGAAAAATCAATGAATTGTTCTCATTGAGTTAATGAAAGAAAATTGGTTTTTGTTATTATTAATAATAATAATAATTATTATTATTATAATGACGTGAAACACTCATATGACTTTTTCTCTTTCCAGTTAATTATACATAAAATGAAAAATTTTCATTACACTTCAAATTTTACTCTATTGTTCTAACGTAAATATGCAGGTAGATGGGTGGCAAGTACATCAATTTACCAACCCCAGATAGGAAGAGAATTATAACACTGTAATCCAGAAAAGCGCACCACTAACATTGCATCAACCCTATAACATCTGAAATTTAACGCCACAAATTTTTTGCCCAATCTGCTTCAAACAGATTTTTTGGAAGCAGAGTTTCAATGGATTCGGTTTGTAGTACTCGTACTCGAAGTAGTCAACTTGTAAGGTATTTGGAAGAAAATTGTTTTTTTTTTGTGTACAGATAATCTAATTTGAGTAATCTCTCGGCAATTTTGGCTAGCCAATAAACTATTCGGAAGTAGATTGGTACATCCAAGACTAAGAAATGTTTTTTTACTCAATATTATGAATTCCTTGGAGAAAATTTTGTGGGTATTTAACATCAATTTTATTTTGTTCCATTAGTATAAACGGCCAAACAAAATGGCGGACTTACATCGAATTTCTACCTAATTCTCATTTGCTTCTTTTTCAGCAATAAAATGAAAATGCTGAATTTTTTCCTTATAGCTCACATTAATTTATTTTTTATTTTTTTTATTTTGCATAGTACAATAAATAGTACATAACAGGAGTTTGGTAGACATGTTCTTATTTATGTCTTTAAACAATTCCAAAAGTTTCGTTCAAATATAAATATTAATTTCAAATACAAATACAGAAAGAGAAAGAAAAAAAAAACATAAAAGAAAAACTTTTGTTTATAGAAACTAAATTTTTATGCGTATAAGAAAAGTAAAATGCTTAGTATGGTGAAGAACAAAATAAACATCACTGTCCACATTATGTCCATAATATAAGTCCATGAGAACTAAAGATTCTCAACACTCTAACACTTCTCTAAACTTTATTACGTTAACAATAAAAAAATAAATATTATTGAGTTGTATTACTACATTAATTGGATTTAGAATAACTGCCATATCAGGCGGATAACTTATTAAATATTTTTTTCTAAAATTTAAATAAAATGGACATTCAATAAAAATATGTGGCAAATCATTAACCACACTACCGCACAATGGGCAACCATCATCAGTACTCCAAATGTGTGTAGTTTTCTTATAGCAGATTCTTATTTGTTTAGAGGGCGAAACTCTTAGCTGGCTAACAATTCTTATTCTATCGAAATACTTATTAAACATAAGATACTTTTGGGCGGATTTTTCAAATATATATTTTTATAGCTCACATTAATTATATAAAGCAATAAATATTATATTAGAAATGACTTAGTTTTTTTGCATTTTTTTTAAAGTTTAATTCCACAATAATTTGATAATTTATATAATACCTACGAAGGCAAAATTAATACAAAAATTCTAAAGTAATTTTTTCATATAAATAATTTGCTATAAATACTTGATCAATCACAGTGTAGAAGTGAAGGTGTCAAATGCGGGCGTGGTCCTCATGATAATTTTAAATTTCTGATTGGCCTAGTATACGCGCAAATTTCACACCTTCAATTCTATATTGTGATTGGTTAATTATTTATAGCTAATTATTTCTATGAAAAATCTTATTTAAAATTTTGCCTTCATAGGTATTTTATAAGTTACTCATACAATAATTTTTTTTTATAATAAATGCAAAAAATCAAGTTATTTCTAATATAATATGTCATGGTAATTACCTAAACAGAATATCAAGTTTAAACTTTCTGCAATTTTTCGTTTCTGATGCTGTTCACATACATATATATATATACACAAACCCACACAGACCATTTTCCAAAAACCATTTTTTTTTTATAGAGGAGACCTCAAAACGTGTATTACCGGTGAAAGCTCGATATCGAAAATTTGACACGATAATAATATTGTCTTACTCGAAGACAATATGGGTGTCTCGTAAAAGACACCTAGGCCACAAAAAAAAAAAAAAAAAAAAGTAAAAAGAATTCCCTGACAAAATTCACTTTTAATTTCTCAGAGTTTTACAAGTTGGGTTCTAGGGGTAGATATGACCTTAGATTTTGATTTCAATGTTTGTACCACGAGAATATGTCCGCACCAGTTTTACACAATATTTTTTATTTTATTTTATGTAGAAAATGTAACAATGATTTAAATGGACATTTAAATAACAGTTTTCAGTATAATCACAAAAAAAAAAAAAAAGATTCAAGATAAACACCTGGTTTTTAAATTAATAGAAAGAAAAAATTATAAGAGAAGTAAAGCTGAAATATATCAGATGATTTCTTTTAAACAGCTGGGTTGGTAGGATCAGCTGTGTTTTGTTGCTGTGGTTCTATTTAATTAAAGATAGATGGAGTTGGTGCAGTGGTAGCCAAAAGGGGATAGAACAATATCAAATGTGTCAACTCTGCTAGTTTCCTATATATATGAGAGTATTGTGTGTGTGTGTATGAATATAAGAGAGACGGTAATATTAAATAATATACCGGGAAGGGACGTCCAATCTCCACGAGATGGCAGTTCATATCTCAGTCACACACCGTTGCTCATACAACCTTCATTACCCTTGCTTCATTTTTTTTTTTTTGTAATTTTATTCCACCCTGTATTTATTCAATTTCTTTTTTACCACCCTACAATATTATAATCTTGTTAGAAAAGAATGAAAAAAGTCAACGCTTAATTTTATCACGTTACAAAAGTCTTTATTACTATCCGGAGTTTTTAACTTTAGGATAAGTTTTTTTTACATTATTTCTTTAAAACTGATATAGCTATTATGTTTGATTATCGATAAATTGAATTAAAGCTACAAATATATTCCCAGATATCTTTTGAGGAGGTATCTTGAATTCCATTTTTCATCCTAAAAGAATTTAGATCATATTTGTGTTTATATTTAAAATTTTGTAAAATACAGACATTCCTTATTGCAATTACTAATTGACAAATGTTCATCAAATCTAGAACATAGATTTATGGCAACGCCTCTATTATCTCCTATCAAAACATTATGTGAGTTTAGAGTTCATCAACGATTGACTCTAAACAACCAAGAAGTCCGTCTTTACTGATTCCACTTTTTCACGATTAACTTCAAACTTCGAATACGATTATGCATATTAATTCTATTTAAAACACTTTCCCCAGAAAACTTAATTTTTTGGGGGGTTTTCTGAAATAATTATTTAAATGTTCAAAACTTCTAAATTTTTGTTGGATTTCCGGCCTGGTGAAATGATGCGAAAAAACACATTATTTTTCCTTTCCTATATGAGTTTTTTGTTTTTTTATTTACAGCGATGTTGCAGCGAACATTGTTCAACTTCTTCAGGGATTCTTTAAAGAAAAGAAAATAGACAATTTAATCAATTCTTATATTACTAGTGTCGGGAATCGTCATATATAACAATTTTCACATTAAACTGAAACGTCGTTACACATTACATCTCTTTGCACGAAGCCGAAAAGTCAACGATTCTTTTTTAAATTAATAAATAAAGAGCTGACGTTGAGTTTATAAAGATATTTTGAAACTCATTATATAGAGATATTCTCTCATTTTTAATTCTCTAATTTTTTTTTTTTTTAATTTAAGGCACGTCAACATCTATGGTCATTGGCGCCCGGAGCCTTCTCAGTGCACTGCTGGCCTCCGGACAGTATTCTCTCGTTACAGACAACACTGCCTATCAGCGTACAGTGAGCTATAGAGGCTCCTAGGAAGAGAAAATCTAATGGCAGCACTGCTGGACTCGAACCCGGAACGTCCGCTTTACTAGTCCAGCATGCTACCAATCCCTTCTCTTAAATAACTAGGTTTTGTATTTACTAATTAAAAATTAAAAATTTCTATTTTTTTTTAAATTTCTACGAGAAAAGTATCATTAAGTAATTGACGATTCCAAGGAATTTGCTCGAAGATGGCAATAACGATTTTGCTTTAAACTTGCAATGTTAACTGCACAAATAAAAACTTTTCATTTTTATTTGAAAAATGTTTCAAGAAAAAAAAGAAGATTTTGGAGGGTTTTTGGGAGCCTTAAATTTTTTTGATTGCTCATAAAATATAATTTTTTAGTAAGAGTTAAGTACATTATAAAACATACACATAATAAAATAACATCAGACTTCAAAAAACAAAAAGAAAATTTTACAAAATATCAAGTTTAACCAAATTAAAAAAAAAAAAAACATTTACCTTTAAGAATGGAAAATAAAAACCAAAAAGTAATGAAATAAAATCAACAACACTTTCAGCATGTATTAAAAATATAAATAAACAGAGATATGCCTCTAGGGAAGATTTAACAAAACATTTCTTAATTTGAGGGCGTCAGAAATATAATAGAAAATTTTATTGATTTTAGAAACTGACTCAGGTACCAGCAAATTACAAAATATTAAATTCATATCTAAGATGTCATTAACATATTCCGAAATATAGAGCTTCCGAAAATTATTAAATAAATTACATTCTAAAACAAAATGTTCCAAGCTATCCAAGCTACCCGAATTACATAATGAGCAAATCGACTCTGGAGAGAACTTAGAAACTGTCCCATTATAAAAAAGCCTATTAACCTTCTTTCCCATTAAACGCAAGTGACAGAATATTCTAAGTTTATTTATATGTATATTAAATATTAAATACTCTTTTCCCAATCCTAGGGTACTTACATTTCTAAAATACATATTGTAATTAGAAGTCTCTGCCTTAGAGATATCTTTACTTAATAGAATGTTTCTACACGCTTCAATTAGGGAAGAGTTTCAATCACAGAGCAGATTTAAGTCTTGCGCCAACCAGGCATCCTGTGCCCCAATCTCGAATAAATAAGGACTAACTCAGTAACCCAATTAAAGGGCATTTTTTGCTATCGCTTAGCTGCAAAAGTCTAGCATAGCACATTCTGGGGAGGCGGTGGGAGCCTTAAATTTAAACTGCCGACATAAGCTTTGTGGGTTGAGATTCAGGATACCCACAATATCCACGCAGGTATATATGTATAACCCCTAACACTTTTTTTTTAATGGCCAGCCACACTAAACGTTTACAACCAGTATAATTTTGAAGTACACACATGTTAATTAACAATTATATTAATTGGAATGAGAGAAAGTGAGTGAGTATGTTTCACATTATTATTATTATTATTATTATTATTATTATTATTATTTTGTAACAATGCAAAAAGTAGTTACTTATTAAATTTACGAAGGAGATTGTCTGGTGTTCAAGATTTCAGTTTTCTAGAGCTGTCTATTCAATGTAGATGGACAGATAAGGTTCTTTCTTGACAAGGAACGCTGAAAGTTTTTACGTGAGAAATAAAAATGGGTAGGGAAAATTCAGTTAGAAAAAGGGCTTCCTCTTTTCAAGCCGCAAATAAAAGTATATAATATAGCCGTCAATTTTCACTTGTCTAAACTAACGTGTCAGTAAACTGTTACTTTTAACCAATCTGCTCCTTTTGTAATAAACAACGGACACTGTTGGCTGGAGAGAGTGAAAGAGAGAGAAAGACTTGTCTTTCTCTGAATCAATAGGCCAGCATACTCTTCTCTGCTAACATGGCCCCGGGACCAGTAACGACAGCAGCATACTGTTCAGTTTCCATCAAACATCATACAGAGAGTGAAGAGATAACGTCTTCTGCTAACGTCCTCTCCCCACCCTAACCACCACTATCATCATCAACACAGAAATGAATTAATATTTTGTTAACAGTTTTGTATAAAATGAATGCTATAACTTCTATGTTTTTGATTAAGTGAGAGTGGGGCAAACCACCGACCAATGTCAGCCCAACTAGAGATGCTGTTCTGATACATATATATTTTAATGTAACATTCTCGGGCGATTCGGCCCGACCAATACCATCTCTAGCTGATATGACGTCGCTATTCCCCTTACCCTCTTTAGTTCGTTCAACAATATTGACTTGTTTTTAAATAAAGTACGATTTCTTATCAAATAACTACTATTATTATATTTTATTTTAACACATTATTATCATTAGTGATACACATTATAATATATACTTTACTTTCAATTACTCCTATTTTACTTCTTCTTTCTCCTAGAAAAAAGGAAGTATCGCGATCGTGTCAAATCTTCAAAATTGAGTTTTCACACCGGAAATACATTTCATGTTTTCAGCAAATGATCTATACGTGAGTTTATGTTTGAACTAAATATATCACAAACGAAAAATCGCAATGTGGTCAAGCTTGGTATTCCGTTCAGGAATACTACCACCGCTGTTACGAATATTTGTTTTTCTCTTTAAACTGTAATCGTCGGGCTTCTTGTTCTGGTTGGGTGTACCACTTGAATAATATTCTCGTTTCACTGGGCTATGTAGGTATTTCCCATTTTTCGGACTTAAGTATTGTAAGGAGAGAATATAATGATATACTGGAGAGATGGGTCAATCGTGATCTCAGTGAAGATGCATATAGAATTATCAACAGCAGTTATAGCGAGATATATAGGTCTCTGTGCCCATTTGGCAATGGTATATTTTATGTCTCAAATATGCCAATCAAAAAGCAAAGGGCTATTATACAACTAAGATTATGTAATAGAACTAATATTAAACTGTTTATTAATGGCACATCGTACTCAATAAACATAGAGGAACTGTGCACTGTCTGTAACATGTACAAGTTGGAAACCCTCGGCCACATTTTGTTGGAATGCCCAGTATATAACCCATATAGAGAAAGGTTTCTCAGAAATTATATTTTGCCACAATCCTCTTTAAGAGACAATGCATTAAATATTTTGGACATTAATAGTGCAGAAAAATGCAACCATGTGGGTTTCATTAGTGGGGTTTTGAAATTAAGATCTTTTATTTTTAATGAGTAGATTTGTATTTATTTAGTTATCTCAGGTATTTATTTGCTTACTTATTTCATTGTAATCTAAGAATGTTTTTTTTTTTTTTTTTCTTCTTTTTTTCTCTTTGTTTATATATTGTATGTCAAAACAAACCAGACTCCCTGTAATATGTAATATTTCATAAATACAGAAATTTATTATTATTATTATTACTACCACCGCATCTGACACGAAGGTTCCGGCATCCAAGATCCATCAACCGAATGATTTTTTTTTTCAGTTTTCTCGAAAAAAGCATCAACGATTTTCTTTAAATATTTTTCCAAAAAAATCGATTTTGTGGGGGCTTCTGAGAGAATAGAAATGTTATGCTTTCCTCTGAAGTATCTCTTTAGTAGAATAGTAAAGTTTTATCACCTACTAGCTAAATCAGGCCACGCTTAGCTGTGGCTCAGTCTAATTTTAAATATTAGGGAAGTAAATAGAAGTATGATAATTAACATACATCCAGCAAGAAAACACATCATTCAATTTAATACCATACTTTGCGTTGCTGTGAACTGAAAGAAAAGAAAGAAAAAATGTTTTTAACTGAAAGAATGTTTTTAAGAGCTGAATGCGCTGTTCTACCTCCTTCCATCAACGTAGCAGCATTACCTGAAGAAGAAGCAAGTGCTAACGCAGTATGGCCATTTCAACGGATTTTAGCCAGGATAAAGGAAATTAAGAACGTTTTTCCAGTTCCACCTGGAGTGTCCAAAAAGTAAATCCACCGGATTGGTTGGTCACAGCTTGTATGATGGCATCAAATGATATCTTTTGTTCTTGAAGGAGTTTCAGTGTATTTTCTTGGACGAATAGCTGTAAGTCATTGCTCTGTGAGCAGTTCTCTCTCGAATGTTGCATTGATCGACCTATTCGGTACTGTTACTCTCAATAGTGCCAACAACTTGCCACACATTGCAAGACAAAGATCCTCAATGAAGATTACCGCTTGATTGTATATTTCTTCTGTGAAATCCAAGCCATGATTGCTTTTCTTGAGGTATTCTGTGCAGAATATCTTCGGCAGAGAGTGCGCCACGATTGCAACGCGTCTGCGTCTGTCTATTTCTGCCAACCTCGCGAAACGCTCGGAGAAGTTCCCGTTTCCGTGGGAACTTCGGAATAAAAAGTATATATAAACACTCTTATATAGAAATGGAACGTTGTGTAAAAATTTCAAGTCATTCCATCGACTATTTTTCGAGTTTTGCGGCCACAAACAAACGGATGCTGAATTTTTATATATATAGATATAATATTAATATATATATAATAATTCCAAATTTGATGAAAATCAGTTAACCGGAAGTTACGTCTTAACAGACTAGTTTTTGAGTTATTTGGAATTTTCTCGAAAACGGTTACATCGATTTTCTTTAAATTTCAAAATGTTCACTGCACTGATACAATTCTATAACTTTTACTGCAAAGGCTTTTTTTTTTTCGGAAATCCCCGATTTTAGGGAGGTTTCTGTGGTCTTGTCAAATAGGTTAATTTTGAAACTGCTACTACAAGCTTTAGTTGAAACAACTAACACACCCATTCTAGTTCACATTCAGATCACCCCTACCACATATTTATAGGAAATCAACCACTGTCGTTTGTGATATAAACATAGGTATATTTTAAATCATCTCTCTGCATGAAATGATTGCAAACCTTACTCTGAGGATTGATGAAAATCCAAAACCGGTCAGAACCGATAAAATGAAGCATGTGAAATGTTATTGGTGTAGTGTTGTTGTAGTGTAGTGGTAGCTTGTGGCGTGAGCGGTTTTGTAAAGTGCTTGTGTTAAGAGAGAGAAGTAATGAGAATAATTAAGAAAACACCACTGTTTTTTAAAATAAATATATTATTCTCTAAGCAAATTTAAGAACTTTACAATATCACAACTATATCTTAAGAAATCAGATGTTTATCTAGAATAAAGGCAAATCACTATCACTGGCACAGAGTTTTAAGAGAGCGATTCCTGAAGCAAGTGTTCTGGCTTGAATGTCTGTCTCAGACTGTTCTTGAAGGAATGTCTTTTCTTCATAGTTCAAATCCTTTCAAATAATGGTGGCATATCTGGAGGGAATTTTATCTTTTTACCCTAACTGTTTCTTGCCCTTTCTCTCTTGGTTTGCATTGACCTAGATTGTAGTATACCTGGCTCTATCCCCATCACTATAATACACTATTTGAACTAGCTAATTTTCACAAAATTATTTTACTAAACTATTTTCCAAAACTATTATTTTTCCATTTCGTTCTTCCACTACACATGCTATGACGGATCAAATCATAGATTTATGTTATTAATTTGGATAAATTAGTAAATAGCTTCAAGTATGTCTTTGAAATGAAAGGGTTATTTGAAATAGCTTTACTGGAGATGGTAAAGTACAAAAAAAAAATAATAGAAATACTTTAGTAAACATGACGATTGAATAATGAAAACAAAATTACGATTATTAAATTAAATGATAAACTAAACAGATGATTCTCAATTACAATGGAGAAAAGAGAAAAACAAACAAAAAACTGTAATAAAAAAGAACTAACAGTAATGTTGACTTAGCATTTGTAAGTAGTATAATGATTTAATATGTAATGATGATTTAGAAAAAGTAGCACGGCCACTTGTATATTAAGTGGTGATTTAAAGTGAAAGAATGAAAAGAAAGATTCCGATAACATATAATTTTCACCCCTATTTTTTTTTTATCCCTGACACAATTCTTACATTCTTCAAGTGTTCAATGGTAGTTATAAGCGACATGGTATTGTTAACTTGCTGGATCATCAATTGAACAAGTGCAGCACTTATTACAATGAGAGTTTAAAAATGTACGTAGGGCAGGAAAGAGGACTTTATCGAGAAGCTGTGGTGCTTATGATGTGAAACTGACACATGGGGCCGCATGCGCAGTAAGATGTAATAAACAGTAAAACATTGTGATGTTCAATTTATTAAGACAAAGCTAAATCTTTTGTCTTGTAAAATGTGCAAATCTAACTTATATGAGTCAGAATTTATATTAATAAAAAATCAGATTCATAATTGGAAACTAAGAGACCCAATCAATTAGATAGCTCGAGGGAAGGAAAGGACGTGGATTCTTATGTTTACATAATTAGGCGCCTCTTTTCCTTTCATTGGTCCCGAGCCTGCTGTTGGCGTGTCTTCTGGCACATGTCTGTCAGGCTTCCAGACATGGACAGCTTCACAGCATTCATCCTTATGGATGAGCTCAGTTGGTTTTCGGCAGTCCAAAATGCTCATCGGGGGTCCGGACAAGGCCATTAGTGAGACGTTGCTGTGTTTTTCACGGAGCTCTCTCAGGCATCTGGTTGGATCTCTTACTGGACATTGTCCTCTTAAGGAGACATCTCTACATAATGGGGCTCATGCCGGATCCATTTTGTAGAGTCTGTGAGACAGAGGAGGAAACACCCATCCATCTTATGACTGATTGCCTGGGTTGTGAGGAAATTAGGTTCAGGACCTTTGGTCGGAATAGGATGTCTGTGGAAGAGCTTGGGGTTTCCGCTTAAGGTTATTGTCCGATTTATTCGGACTGCGGTGAATCTTAGATGGATTAGATCCGGGTCTGGATTATAGACCCAGCTTGTTGTTGTTTTTCTTGGGGTAGCTATATGGGCCCAGTGAGGCTTTGGATAGCGTAGGGTTTCCCTCCCCACAGACAAATA
>JAAEAF010002898.1:0-128660 GCA_011037195.1 Triatoma infestans | reverse complement strand
GCGTGTCTTCTGGCACATGTCTGTCAGGCTTGCAGACATGGACAGCTTCACAGCATTCATCCTTATGGATGAGCTCAGTTGGTTTTCGACAGTCCAAAAAGCTCATCGAGGGTCCGGACAAGGCCATTAGTGAGACGTTGCTGTGTTTTTCACGGAGCGCTCTTAGGCATCTGGTTGGATCTCTTACTGGGCACTGTGGTTTAAGGAGACATCTCTACTAATGGGGCTCATGCCGATCCATTTTGTAGAGTCTGTGAGACACCCATACATCTTGTGACTGATAGCTTGGGTTGTGAGGAAATTAAGTTCAGGACCTTTAGTCGGAATAAGATGTCTGTGGTAGAGCTTAGATGCGGTGAATCTTAGATGGATTATATCCGGGTCTGGATTTTTGTTATTGTTTGAGTTATGTTTTGTGATTTTTGTTGTTGTTTTTCTTGGGGTAGCTATATGGGCCCAGTGAGGCTTTGGATAGCGTAGGGTTTCCCTCCCCACAGACAAATAATAATAATATGTTTACACAAGAATGTTACATCTCACATACAAACAACAGAAAAGCTTTAACTAGTGAAAACTGATTAAAAATAGTTTTATTTTCCTAAGGCTTAATGAAGAGCTGTTTGTATTAGATGCACGATTTGATCTCCCAGCATACAAATTTACTTCAAAATTAGGTCCATAATCTTTTGGCAAGATTAATAACCTAACCTAGTTTTATTTGAATGTTTAAATTACTACACAGAATACTTAATAAGCAGCACCTGTTCTTAATTTTAAACTTATACTTAATTAATTTCTAAAAAGTTGATACTTTAGAAAGCCAAGGTTAAATAATTGTTATGTTAATGTGCCAACAGGATGATGGGAGAAGAAGGAGAGGTTTCGTCTCTAAAGGAAGGTGGAAATAGGAGATGAATGATGGATGGGTTGAACTGGATTAAAAATATTGCTGCTAGAGCCCCTGGATTGAGTTACTATAAATCAGTGTTCAAAGACAAAGTAAATAAGAGAAAGTAAAAAGCAGTGCGGAATACCAAACACAACTTTCTCTTACTTAGTTAATAGAAATGATAATTGTCAAATTTACTTATAAATCGAATGATATTCATTGGCTAGTTTCTCTTAACAGTATATAACCTGTTGATAGTTAATGTGGTATTTATTATGCTTAGCAGTGAGGACTTCAGTAATCACTTCAATACTAGCATCAGAGATTTCCCAAAACTTCTCTAAAATACAGTAAATATTCCAAATAAAAATGTCAAGCCATATCTGTAGCAGTAAAATACCAAGAAAACTGATGAACCCTTTAAGAGAAAATTAAAAAAAAATAAAATAAAATAAATTAAATCTATTCTTCAAAGTCACCCTTCTGGATCACCGATTTTCTTTAAATTTGAAATTGTGTCAATGTTTTTAAATATAAAAGTATTTGTTGACCGTTGATGAGTTATGTTATGAAGAAATTTGGTGAGGATCGTTCAAGAAAGAAACATTCAATTATGCCAATGTTTCGACAGAGTTTCCTGTCTTTATCAAGACTTTAAAATATATAAATAGTCATGAAGATGTGGAGAAAGAATTTTTAAAACATACCGCATTTGTTACATCGCAGAAACATAAAAAAAGAAAATTAAAAGTTACTAGTTTCTTGCCTTAAATCATTTAGATTCATTTCTGTAGATGATTTAAGGCAAGATACTAGTAACTTTTAATTTTCTTTTTTTATGTTTCTGCGATGTAACAAATGTGGTATGTTTAAAAATTCTTTCTCCACATGTTCACGACTATCTATATATCAAAGCCTTGATAAAGATAGGAAACTCTGTCGAAACGTTGGCATAATTGAATGTTTCTTTCTTGACCGATCCCCATAAAATTTCTTCATAACATAATGTTTTTAATATTTATGGGTAGCAGAATTATAATTTGTTTTGATATGACACATTAATCGAGGAAAACTTAACATTGCAGCAACCCCCCCCCCCCAGTACTTCCAAAATTAAGTTTTCCCCCTAAAAATATTTAAAATAAAATTGATAGGCAGAAGCGAAAAACTGAGAAATCCATTCAGTGAAGTCGTACTTCCTGTTGAAGGGTTTTAACAGAAAACTTCGCGTCTGGTGCGCTGGTAGTGGTACTTAAACGGAATGCCAAATCTGAGCTTTGGCTACAATTTTTTAATTTCAGATATTTTGTTGACCCACACACTCAACATACGCAACAATTCGCTAATATAATTTTTTATTTTTGTAATATGTAGTTTGGGCCCGCAATGCTGGATAACATTATATACCTCGTAGCATGCTTCATTTTTCTTGTTCTGTCCGGGTTTGGATTCTCATCCATTGTCGGAGTAAGGTTGACGAAGGATACGAAACCGGTTGGAATAAGAAAAAAATGAAGCCATGCTTCGACGGTGTAATATGATGGTTATGGGGGGGGGGAATTAAATATGTTAATTAATTATTATAATTCATATTTGAAATCTTCTCTAAAGGGATCTCGTGAGGTCAATGTTTATACAGAAGTTGAAAAGGATGAAAAAATAAATTAATATATAGATTCAAAAAATATATAATTAAAACACAATATATATATATATAAAATAAATAAATACAATATTGCGGTAGACATAAGTGTCTTGTCATTTAGGAGAAACTGTTTTTCATAAAACTTACATATTTTCTGACTTGAAGAAGGTTGGGTTTCTTGGGGCACTTCCACCACTCTCTACTGTAACATGGCTTTTTTCTAATGACGGACATCACTCTTTTTATGGTACAAAATTTTGAACTGAACCCTTTCCCTAAAAGGGTCCACCTTATATAATCTACCTCCACCCCGGAGAAAGTGAGAAGAGGGAAATTCCCTTTGTCCTAAAAAAATGTAGTGATAGGGGTAGGCCAGGTATCTCTGACTCAACTAACTGTTTCTTTTGTGCCTTCTAACCTTCAAAAACACCCAAATTTATAAATATATACATCGGAAAAATTCCTTATTTTACAATCATAAAATATTTAACAAGGATATATTTCGATACAATTTACATTTATTAATTCGCCCAAAGATGTACACATTACAACGGATATAATCATAGATAATTTTTTTTGAAATTCAAGTTCTAAAATTGAATACGAACGCCACACTTTCTCTTACAACAGTGAGAGAAATCTGTAAATGAGCAATACGGCGTATAAGGTTTAGCCAAGTGTACAATGAACATTAACTCTGAGCAACTACGATAGGTGCTTTTTTAGATTACGTCTGGTTGAAAAAATATTTTTCCCAGCTATCCATTTTTATATTTAAATGGTTATTTTATAGTTTATCTTAATGTATAATTTATATTAAATGTAATAATAAAGAGACACACACACAGTGACAATAAGAAAAGATGTAGAATTAAAAAAAAAGGATAATAAAAAAGAAAAAAAAAGGAAGCATAATGTGAAGAAAATGCATTTTTAATTTTTCCTTATCCACTGCTCAAACAAAAATGTACTGGAGGGGGGGAGAAGTACCAGTGGTGAAGAAGAGAAGAAGAAGAAAGATAATACACAGTGTTTTACATTAAATAGGTCCAGTGTCTGTAGAGCGCGAGATAACACGGTGGCTGGCCCGGGGGTGGCGGGCACAGCGGGAGGCGGCAAAGCTCTCCTCGCAGCACCAGAATCTACCACATTCCGCACCATTTGTCTAACAAAGTTTTTAGTCTTCTTTTTCTCTTTTTTTTTCACTCTTTTTCTCCTTTTTTTCTCTTTTTTTATTTTTTTATTCTTGCACAGTGCGCAGCCACCTCCACTAACGGCCGCCACAGGTCCATCCTTACTCCCACAGCCAACGACCCATACCCAGACCAGTCTATCCATTCTTTTTATCATTTTTATGGCCCAGTTTCTCATTCCTTTCCATTTCTTTATCAGTCACAAAGAAGTGAGACACACAGATATAAAGAACGAGAGAGAAGATCTTCTTTTTGCTGTTTTTTTTTTTGTTTTGAGGGTGGGAGAGCTGGAGGGGACTGTTTTAGGTGGAGGCAGCACTAGCGGGCAGGATGCAAGGATATAGCTCTATCTTATTCACTGTTCACTCTTTTGTCTAATCTCGAAATTCTTTGTCTCACTTTATTCATGCGGACTGATATAACAAAAAAAAAAAGAAGGAAAATGTTAGATATCCGGGAGAAGAGAAGAGTTTTTGAATCATAGTAGTTGTAAACATCGCCTTGTTAGGTCATTTTTTATGAATAAGATGTTACTGTGCAACAAACACTAACTTTTACCACTGTGTTTGTTATGCACGAGTAAAACGGCCAGTAACGGCTCAAACTTAACCCCCGACCAAGGGGTTTACAAAAAAAAACTGTTATCTTAATGCTTAATTTGATTCTTTAGCACGAGTTACATCATACTAATGACAGATTTGTTCTACCTTTCCAACATCCTCTTCCAAGATTTGGTGGGGTAGCAATCAAAAGGAGGTAGTAAATCTCCTTCGATCTTCACAAGGATTTTTTTTTTATACATTTTTGTTGATCTATTAAAACTTGTAAAAGCTCAAACACATTAAAGAATGAATGATATGATATTAAAATAATGATTTAATAAATCATAGTATTCAACTTGGGGGTATATTTACTAACTTTTCTACGTAATACTAGCAGGACCGGTGATGATTGATGATAAAAATGGTGAAAAATGAGTACACACACACTTACACTATTACTCAAAATTTATATTTTAAACGATTTTATTGAGTAAGGAGATGAGTGTTACGTAGTGTAAAGTGACCGAGCAGTGAGTTATGATGATTGTTGATAAAGTGATGAATATATTATTCTCTTTTAGATACTGATCAGAAAGACACTTAAGGTTTCCGGGTTAAGACTGAGTCAATGTTTTATTATAAACCACGTTTCACCCATATCGCAATGAGTTTCTTCAGATAGCCAAAGCAACACTCAAGATCACTAAAGATCAGTGATGTGACTAGTTAGAATTTTGTTTGTTCTAGCGGTAGTGAGCTAGTATCGCTAGCTTGGTGAACCTTTCCAATTTGTTTGTTGATGTTACTACTGAACAGAAGTATTGCTTTGGCTTTGAAGGCGACACTACCCTGAAGAAGCTCATTGTAATATGGACGAAACGTTGGTTTATATGACGCGGTCTGAACCCGAAAACCTATGTGTTTTTCAAGATGATGAATTGCGTTGGTTAATAAACCAACCAATAAACCAAAATATGAGATTTGAAGTGTGGCCAGCTTGGTTAACCTCTATCAAGTTTGGCTCTGATGTGGCTACTGATCTTTACTCTTTAATGTTTATCTGGGATTCCTTTAAAGTTTATCAGGTGTCTGCCTTTTTAAGCCTCGATAATTGCCTTTTATTTAATTTCTCTTATCACCAGAGTCCTTCTGGATGATAGATTGATTGACTGTCGAAGCTGAAGCCCATTCACCAATGCATTGTAGTGGCTTGATTCTTGGGAACGCTTTGGTTCCCAAGCCTTGATGCTTATGCGGTTGCTAATAGATCTATTGAACCCAGCTTTGGGTCTGGTGTATTGGCTGGCGATTGGTTTCATTACACAATGTTGAGAAATCGGAGGATTTTGCGAAACATTATTATGTTTCTGACGAAACATTTCTCTGTATGTATAATATAAAATAAATTTAGCTTTAAAGTTCAATAAATTTCTTCAATTTTTATCAGTATCATTTCTTGGCGTTTCATGTATTTTGATGATGAAGAAATAATTTAATTTTTATAGGTCTATCAGGTGGGACTTTGCGTGTGTCTATCAACTTTGCAAATAATTTGGCCCTAATAAAAGAGATTTTTGGAACAATAATGTTATGGAAAAAAAATGAATGTTTGAATTCAAGAGCTTCTTCCTTGACTTTAATCTTATTAAAAAAATAGAAAATAAAAATAACCGCAAAAATCACAGTTAAAAATGTTGAGAGATCAACATTTTCCTTTGAAATAAGAGTTGAAAAATATTTTATGCCTTAACACGACAAACTAAGGCAAAATATATGAATAAAGGAAGAAAAATTGAATTTAAATTCAAAATATTATACAAGGGAAACATTTCACAAAAGAAATGACATAAGTGAGGAAATGTTAGGCCCCACGATAATGAGTGGTCAGAGACGTAGACCGCCCCTGGGCTGAGAGATATATTGCGTGCTACAGTTTGGATTCCCCCTTTCCTATCGTATTTTTTTTTTTTGGGGGTATGAACTAATCTGAGTATTATGTAAAGAATCTATTTGCTTTCTTCCTTCTGATAGGTTGTTGGACGTAATGCCCCCCCCCCCCTCCAAGGGGTAAATATTTGCATTACTTTAATCTTATCAAGATGTCTCGGCATTAAACTCTAACATAAAAATTATGAATGTGCATTGTATGAATGATGGGAATCAGATGTGTATGTATTTACATTATGTTTACGTGAATTTTATGTTTAAGAACATATTATGTACCCTAAACAGAAATTGCCAATGCATTTAATTAATCATCTTGGGAAATGAAATATTTCTCAATAAAAATCATAACCTAAAATATATTATTCACACGCTTTTTTTTTTCGTTTTGCTTGCAAATTCACTCAGGCTATCCATTGCAAAACAGATTAGAATTTACTAGTAGGGATATTTTCCAAATTAAGACTATATTCTAAAGTTTTATCTAAATTTATTCCCCATTTTTGGAAAAAATGGAGATCTTCCTGGCCTAGGGGAATCTGATTCGGATGTTAAAATACTGCAAAAGAAACTGAAACCCGTATCACCTAAAATTTAGAAGAATGAACGTATTTATTCAAATGAGATAGATGCACAAGATTTCATTAAGTCAGAATTGGTTCTACTTAAGTGGTTAGTGCACTTATTGGATAAATAAGTTAATATAAAGTAAATAAATTAAATTTTACAAATTAATCCACTTTATTATTACTTTTCTTACTCCTAGTAAGAGCAAGTATTGTTTTTTTTTTTTAAACAGACAGTTATTTAAGGATGTATTTATTTGAATTGTGGGTATTTAGTAATTTTAATTACGAGTTATTACGAGTTTAATACGTATGTTATTAGGGGTCAGACAACCATCTAATAATTACCAAAAATTAGTTTATAAGAACTGTGTAGAAGTGTTAATATGAAATGGAATTATGAATGATAGTATTCGATTTGGTTATCTATCAATAATTAATCAACAATTACATTTATATGAATGAATAGAACAGAATTAAATCTGAGTGGCTTGTACTGAATATCTAGAACGGAAATGCAAAATACACGTTGGATATCTTAAGTGGATGCAAAGAAAATATATAATATATATACATCCGGAAACGTCAAAAAGGGACATAAAATCGTAACGCAAAATTATTTCTTTCCCTACAATTTGGCAAAATATAACCAAAATTATTATTATTATTATTTAGCGATCTCCAATTAAAAAGTGTTTTTCTTCCTACTTCGAAAACTTAAATGAAACTTTCCCATTTTAAAATCCCAATCACAAGGTAAATTATTTTGGAATAATTATAATGTATTATCAATTTGGGGTAATTGGAATAAATTATATTGAAGTAGCTTTAATATGTTAGCAGTCAGATAAATAATTTAAAACAACTAATTAAAAGAGTGTTATTAATAAATTAATACGAATTCTATCTGTGAACCTAAAAACTAATCAATTCAATATTTTATTTGGAAATAAATAACCTTTTTTCTCCCAGAGATAGTAATCTCGTATGAATGAAGATTTCTCTTAGATATATGGTGGGCGATAGTAATGAAATGATGATTAATAGTGATAAAACAAACAAGTAATTTTATCGGTGATTCCGAAAGGACCTTGCAGTTTAAAGTAGTTAAACTGTATTAAAATAATTTACTAAAAAGGGGGTGGAGGAAACTTAGGGCTGCGAGAGGAGGGAAGCTGGAGGGAAGGAACGGAGTTGACGGTGATGGTGGCTAATAGTGCCGCCACCAGAAGTGGGTTGAGGTGAGGTGGAGACGCGCGAGTGTTACAGATGTGGAGATAGCCAACGGAACTTTGATAAATTGGCAGATTTATCAGCTGTACACGAGGGATGTTACCCCAACAGCCGCCAAGAGTTAGGAGGCGGAGACGGGAGGAATGCTCACCCGAGCCGCTGCCAACAATATCCTAACAATTTGGTCAAACATCGCCGATTTCCATAAACTAACAATACATGAATTTTCACCTCGCTACATAATTTACGACCGTGTTATCGTCAGCCGTACATTGGGTGAGAAGGGATGTTCGGACGGAGAGAGAGAGAGAGAGAGAGAGAGAGAGAGAGAGTTGGTTTGGTTCGGTAAACCATCCTTCCCACCCCCAGCTATCCCCCTAGATCGGGACTACGGCATAGAGGAGTACTAGTGTAGTATTTCTCCCTGTGGAAACTTACTTTTGCAATATCGTTTTCCAGTAGCGGCCTGCTCCCCACCACTCTCTCCACACATTGCTTTTCATGCTGCTAAAACCTCTCACTCTCTCTTTCACAAAACACTGATACAGCCTCAAAACGGTAAAACATTTACCTGAAATCCACACCGGAAATAATGTTAATCTCCTCCTATCGTGTTCATATCGAATCTACTAGCAAGCGAGAACGGTCGGGGGGAAATTGAATAGTATCGTTTTTGTAGCGGCCATATGAAAAGCATCATGTTTTAAAATCATTATCATTTTGTATTAACAAAATATATTTTATTATCTTTACATAAATCAATTTATTTGAAAAAAAAAACAAAACTTAAAAATATTTACAATTTCCTACTAGCAGATTTGTGGGTAATATTACAAGAAAGTTCATCAGTCTAACAAATTGAAAGATCATAAAAAAATTATCTTTCTTGCTGCAATTCTCAAGTTGATGTTATCCTAATTTCTTCTAATTTGAAATTTTCATAATCCACGTAATTATTCTTAATATAATTCAGGCGAGACAGGTGAACTATGTAACATATTTAAATAGCACTTTGAAAGGAAGCCTGACATTATTGCTCTCTCCAGCACATCCCGAAAAATTAAATTATCTTTCCGAGAAACTTTTAAACTAAAAGTCCTAAAAAAAAATAATGCTTCAGGAATATCGCTGGAGCCATCCGTCAGAAAACCGAGATAAATTTAAAGAAAAACTATTCAAAACAGTTTCATTTCCCCGGACTTATTTTCCCTGAAGTCTTAATGTTGAATTTCTGATTCTCTTATAAAACAAAATATTTGAGGGTGTAAAGTTTGTGCTCTCTCTCTCTCTATATATATATATAGGTGGTCTACCGCTAACATGTTTTTTTCGAAAATTATTGTTAAAAACAAAACCATAAAAGTAAGGCTTCTTTAATTGTTATAAGACACATAAATTCTAGGTCAAAAGATTTTTGTGGACTTTCAGAGGCGAGCTACAAATATTAACTTTATTTTCACAAAACGTAAAGTATTCCTTTAATACTGTAAATGGATCTCCGCTGCTAATTACAAATTATATATTTTTTTTAATTGCCACGGCAAATCAAATTACCACCGGCGCAATCAAAACTAGTTTCGAAAAGCTAATAAAAGCACAATACTGTTTATTAAAAGTTGAGAGAAATAAATACTATAAACCAAACAAAATAAAATATCACATTTAATTGAGACTTATAAAGGAAATAGAAAGATATCCTCTAGAAAATTTACCACGTCTGCAGGCACCACCCTTCCAAGTGCTGCCGCTGTTGCAGATATCACACAGAAATGAAGTTCAGTGAAATGAAGATAAGAATGAATGTGTCAGATATCTCCAAACACCAGCACACTCGCTTTTCTCCAACAATAAAAACGATAGTTTAAAAAAAAAATACAATCCGCCACAAGAACACAGGGGCTCAACGTGGTCTAAGGTAGTGTCTGTAATTTTATCTATATACGTACAAAACTATAGCTACTTTTACTACAGCTGATCATTAAAAAATCTGATATTAAACGTCATGATTTTATCTTATTACAATATTTAATGTTCTGATAAAGTTTCTTAAATTTTGGTCAATTAATGTTCATTAAGTTTTCATTCAATCAAATCCCTTTAGTTTGTCTACAAGACATCTACAAAGGGTACAAATTTTTAAAATTAAGTTCATGGGTGTGTCCCACTTCACTTCACTTCACATCTCCCAGTTCCACATTAAATAATGAGAATAATGTGTGAAATTAAATAACTAGAAGAAACCTGGTTAGCAATAAAGTATTTTATCTATTACCAATATTAAATTGTTAAGTCAAGATTGCTCTCAAAATTGAAATTGATAAAACGGTCATCAGAACAATGTGTGTATGGTGCAGAAAAAATGTGGGTTTTTTTGGAGAATATAGTGAAACCAGGAGATGCAGCGTTGGACTGATGAGTTAAAAATTGGATGCGAGAAGTTGGGAATGAGAGATTGGATCTGCTAGAAATAGAAAGTGATGGAGTTCGTGAGTGGTCAGGCCAAGAGCTACGTATAGACCTGTAGTGCCGATGGGTAGGTACCTACCATTTATCTTTAACACCCACCAGGAGATGGCACCGTACTGAGGCATTATAAAGCGAAAATGTGTTCTATCAAAATCAATTGCCCCGGAACATTTTTCAAATAATAAGCCAATTGGTATTCAAAATAGGTTTACAAAACACTCACACAAACACACACCAGATATATAAGTACCTACATAATAAGTACTTATATATCTAGTTAAATATAAAACTTAACTTCTTATGTTGGCTTCCTTCCCCCTTCTAATAAGATGGCTATTTAGGTCAAAGCATATATACGTATCTTCAAGCTCTGCCTCTGACTACGACATCTGAACCGTGGTTAGATAGACCGCATGAAAAATTAACGTTACTTAATTCATCGCACGCTAAAAGTATTTTAACCACTTAATATTTTAATTTAGAATAAAAATGAATAAAACAAAATTTAAAAGTTAAATTCATTTATTGCTGTAAGAGGATGTATGGCGTTCGTGACCATTTTTATTTATTTGCAAAACGAGGTATATTAACCGCATTGTTATGAAACTCAATAATAGGTTATGGAACTCAGAACCAACTAATAAGCAACTATTTTTAGGCTGCCCTCAAGTTATAGAATTCACATTCAAGAACGCGGCAAACTATTCAGTTATATTCCAAAAAGAGTTTGTAGCTCTTAACTAAGAATTGGAAAATACAATAAGGTATTGAAAATTAAACTAAATGACGAATAGTTGATTGTTTTCTTTATTTAAGTAGCTCCGTTAAACTAATAAATAAACAATGGTCTAAGAGAGTAGTTGAAGTGAGGTTCGGGGTAAACATGCCTGCAACGCCCCAACACTTCGTTGGCAACACACAGATAACACTTATCTCACTTCCCTTACATCTCCTCCTTGCTAAACTGTACGCAGAGCTGAACTTCGTCAGTATACTTCGGGGATGGGACAAACACAGAGGGGCAGGACCGGGAAGCAAAAAAAAAAAAAAAAAATCATCACACAGAATCTTAATTTGAAAACTTGACGCGGGGATTGAAGAAGAAGCAGAAAAAAGACGTCCAGAGGCTTCGCAGGAAAGCCTGGAAAGGCAGCAGAGTGCTCGCGTTTATCGCAACACTTCTGTGCGTGTGTTTGTGTGTGTGGGAGAAAACTTGCCACCACCGAAAAATTCCCTCCGGTCTGTATACTCTTATCTCATGGTGCAGGAGATATTAAAAACTTTACAAAATAAAAACCAAGAGGAACATCCCTTCTTTCTCACTCTGTAGGTTACAACTACAAGTCTCCCATGTTACCTAGAACAAGAAAAATCTCCCCTCTCTACTTTGCCGCTCACCACCAACCAGTCCCACCTCCCACTGCGATGTCATGGTATAGGGTGGGCGGCGCACCCTTCTTCTTTTTCTTCTTGTTCCTATGAACGTAATTAAACATTTTTACACAGACACTATGTGAGTAGAGTGCGAGCCCTCTATCGCCACCGCTACAAACTTCTACATTAGTAACTCTCTTTCTATCCCCACTTCCAACTCACTCCACTTCCCACCACCTCACCGACATCGTCTCCCCGTTCTTTCTTAACTATATCACTTTAATTTCTTATCTACTTCCTCGTTACTTCTTTTTTATCTTCTTTTTAGAAATGATGATAATATTAAAAAAAAAGTCATTAAAAAAAACTTCGATTCTTAAATGCTTAAAAAAATCGATTATGATGCTACTAAACTTAATTCTTAATGAAGTTTTGTTATCTTAGAGTTGTTGGCTGGGCTAGTAGCCGTATCAAGATTAGGAACAAGAATTTTTATTAAAGTTGTATAATATATATAATTTTTTTAAAACTTTTTTTTTAAAAAACGCTTTCTTGACGTAAGAGGAGAGATGAGTAACAGATGAAACAGAAATATAATCAGTGGCGGGCTATTATTACCTGGCTAATTTGCTCTTGTTAGGGCAAAGGGTATAAGTACATTTTTTATGAGTTTATAGGAGAGGAATACCTTATATCCTTCGGCCCAATAATAGTTTGTATTTTTACTTCTAATCCGAATGCACATACAAATGATAGGCAGATATTCAGCATAGACTCATACCCTCTTATAAACAAAGTTTTGGTCGTTTCTTACCTGAAATTGCATCATCTCAGTTCTGATATTTTTTTAATACTTATAATCCTTCTACCCTAACAAGAGCGAATTTTAATCTAAATATTATATTATAGTTTAATGAAACTAGTCTAGAAAATGACTGAATTCTTTGTCTTCTCTGAGCGTCTAGCATTCATTCTTGAGCTAGTCTGATGTGTTTAACCCATATCCTGCTAGAACGAGGACTTTGTCATCAGGGCATCCTATTCCTAGACCGTGAATGTAATTGTATTCACAAAACTCGTGAGATCCATCCAATCTTTGGTTAAAAATGATAAAGAAGAAAAACTGAAAAAAAGAGACCTATGAGGAAGGGGCTGCTGCTGTCTGGGTTTTACCCGAATGTCTTTCATACAGTTTCTATATCTCGCTGCATACATCTGGCTACATAACAGTTGTGGTTTATTCTCACTCCGGATAAAGTACCTAAGAGGAAAAGTGTTGGCCACTTATAAATGTGGGGACTTCAAATTGGTTTTTGTTAAGGAAAAAACACACTGGGTGAGCGGCCCCGGGGGCCCATACCCGCCCGCAAAAGAAGTCCCAATCAGACCCAGCCTTTCTCACAGAGCGTGACAACCCAAACAAGGAAAATATAAACCCAACCTACTGGATAACCTAAACCTACTGGTCCCCAGTATTTAATATTCCTGGGGGAACAAGGATCCTATACCTATACCTATCCGATCGAACACACATACCCCCACAAATTGTAATGTAATATATATACCCGTGCACGCTCTCATTCGCTCAACCATATACACCACCCCCTATACCCTCCAATACTCGATATTCCTGGGGTACAAAGCCTATATTTATTCCTAGACTCCAATTTAAACTTTTTTAAACTCCGGGTACTTCCCGGAACTGAAGGAGAGGATCGTGATTTGGTATGAAATTTCAAACAATTGGATCCATCCGCTAATTCATATCGCGAACATGATAACGAACAGCATGCCGGTTAATGTAAGGCCAATGTTAGAAGCAGACTAAGACGATCCGTTGCTTGAATGGCGTTCTCTGGAGCAACGTAATCTCACTGGATACAAAGAAATCTATTTGCTGAATCGTCTCCGACAAAATGCTGAACGAGTGAAACATAAATATTGGATTAGGACGCTGTTCAAGGAACTTCGGTAACTTGACGGAAATTAAAGCAGAGGAGAACTCAGCAGGTAGTTTAGAAAAGCGAGTTCTGTAAAAGTGTGGTCATGTTCAGCGTTTGGAAGAGAGAACTGTGGTCAAAGAAGAGTGAACAGACTCTTCACAGTCTCTTTCCGGAAAAAGGAAAAAAAATGGTGTACGATAAGGCAACTCCTTTTACACATCCACATTTGGCGATAACTCGTAGTCCTTAGTCTAATTTCCCCTAGTAAAAAACTTAGGATTTCTAAGACCACTATGAACAGTGTATCGAGAATAAGGAAGTAGGAACAGCGAGCTAAACTTTTACTTTAAGACTGGTGAAACTTTGGAAAAGAGTTGCCTTTATTATCTAATTACACAACTATAAAAAAACAAATATTGTACTCTCAATATTTCTGAGATCACGGATGAAAGGATACGAACAGATAAATACATAAATCGTTTACATTTATTTAAAGATGATTTGATAAGTAAGATATATAAGTAATTTATCTATAAGTCAGTTATATTTGTCAGAGTGCTAGAAGGTCTATAGCAGAAAAATGCTTTAATACATAGGATGTTCTATCTGTTGGAGATTCACAAAAGCACATCTCTTGTATTTATAGTAAGCAAACAGTAATAACTAGTCCATACCAACACGCTCACAACAACACATTTCATATACATACATTTAAGTAAGCAAGTCTGTATGTGTCTGTTATGTACGTAACGACGAGCTTGTTTGGTTGGTTTGGAAAAATGGAAGACTACTGACATCATATGTTTACTCTTATCTTTGCAGTGTTTTTTTTTTTTTTTTTTTTTTTTTTTTGTTTTGTTTCGTCCAAACATGAGACCTTGTTTACATACCTGATTCGCAGAGATAGACACAATTGTACTATCTAGTCAGCCTGCAGGGGGAGAGGGCTAGAACAAATATACAAAAACACCACACTCCTTCCACCACAAAATCTGTGAACAGTGTACTATTTCCGCCCACTAAACATTTCCGCTATAAATGTGTTTCCTTTTTATTTTATTGTATTTTTATCTTAATAATTTTAAACGCTGACAAATCTCCTGAGATATTATTATTAAAAATAAAATAGAACCTGTAAAAATTATTTTGGTTATATCAGAAACCTATCAGATTTAAGCCCAGTCATTGTTTGGATTTGTTAATTCATTCATATAAATACATATACGATACACGTATTGAAAGTCTATTAGCAAGAATGGGTATTAATAATTAGACAAAAATAGAAGACACATAGGTCATGCTGGTTTAGTATAACCCATATAAACTAAAAAAAAAAAGAAAGAAATTTGTCCTACAGTATCTGGATATTTTTACTTTCTCTTACTCCTAGTAAGAGGAAATATTGTAATCGTGTTTTTCTTTCTCTTATTGCTATAAGAGGAAGTATCAAATTTTCGAAATTGGGTATTTTTCCGGAATACATGTTTTGTGGTCTCACATTTCGAAACTGAATACTACCAGGATGTCTAAGAAAAATTGCATTTTCACTCATTTTCTCTGTTTGTATGTTTGTGGCCAGCATAATTCGAAAATGAAAAATCGAAGAAAACTGAAACCCAATATTTTCTTTAGGTGCTATCAGGGAGCGGACAATGTTTTGCCATTTTCCCTCTTTGCGGATTTTTTTTTTCAGATTTTTGCAATTTTTTCGAAATCGGTTCCAAAGATTTTTCTTTGAAACTTTGTATATACCACACTACATTACAAGTTAGTGCGTCTCTTTTAATTAAAAACATATTTTCCAGAAAAAACCTTTTAGTAGGTTTCCCTGTGGGAGAGGTTGTTACCTATCCTGCTAAAGTGTCTTTTAATTTATGATTCTCTCATTTGAATATTAATAAAAATTGAATGCTTTGCCAAAAAACAGAATTTGAATAATTACTGATCTGCTTCTTTTTTTTTCCAGTTTTCTGAATTTTCTTTAAAACGACTCTAATGTCTGTTTAATCTTAGTATACTAACTACAAGTCCTACAGACCTATTAGTTTTACGTATTTGAAATTCTTATCATAAAATCTTTTTCTAACTGACAGTTCCTTCCAGATCAATTGTGGGTCTACAACTTCTGGACTTCTGCAATGATAGGTGCACCAGGGCACTTATCTTGACCTACTTTTCTTGACAGGTACACAACAGATTTATCTACGTATTCATTATTCAAATATGTTGTTCTCTATCTGGTATTTTATCCATCGTAGCATGCATATTGATTTTGTTCGTGTCATATATACAACCAACAAGTGTGAGTGTAACAGAAACATTACGTTGGAGTGAACTCTCTACATGAACTTGATGAACCTGCTCTGACGATGGATGCAAATCTGAAACAGGTCAGGAACAAAATCAATATGCATGCTACGACGGATAAAATACCAGCTGTTATCTAGCATTGCGGACTCACCCACATTTTTAATGTTACTCTGTACTTAAGCAGAAGGCATGCCATTCTTGCTTCCAGCTCTAACCTAACACAGCTCTCATTCACTTACAGACAAGATATTTTAAATATAAAGAACCTCAGAAAGAGTATGGTGAATCTAATTTATATTCAGAAATTAAAGAAATGATTTTCAATCTGCGGAATATACTTTTTCCTTTTCCTTTCATCGGAATTTAATTCAACGAATCTTCTGCAAACTTAGTTCACCGACGAATACTACATTGTAAACGATTAATATATGATTTACCACATAGATCATGATTTACATGATTTACTGCGTCTAATATACTTTCAATTTGAATTAAGCACTCTATAAAAAAAAATTCAGTATTTTCTATTCAGAAAATTCTTCTGAAATTACAATTTTAAGTCTCTAATTCTAAGCCTTCATAACGACCTAAAAATTTCATATTGAATTGAAGACAGCAGAAACTAAATATTTTTTTTCTTTTTGTTCAAATTCGTTGATTTAAAAATCTCGACTCCACAACAATTCCAGCTAATCCAACAAGTCGGCATAGTAGCTACCTCATCTCCGAGATTGATTTAGTCATCTTTAGTACGAGTGTTGTCTGTGGACATTTATCTCTTCCATTTAATCCAGTCCAAAATATCACATATCATATTCACTTATTACATCACTTGTTTTTTTAGATTGTATGTATAGTAAATAAGAGAAATTCACACTTAAAAAAAAAAAAAAAAAAAAAAAAAAAAAAAAACTTCTAATGACAACTTTAAATATCACATATTGAAAATTATTTAAAAAAAATATTTAATGTAACAAATGAATTTAAAATTTTTAATAAAATAAAGATCCAATATATACATCTCTTGATCAAATATTAAATGCATTAATCATTAAACTTTTTTCAATTCGTTTTGCAATAAATGTTAAATAGCATGCGAATTGTTTTCAGTGGGCATTCGGCGGGTAATAGAGAAGGAGTGAGGGAGAGAGGGGGAGAGACTAGATGGAAGTAAGAAGAAGAAAAAGGTAATATAAGGGTAGTAAAGATAAAAATAGTGTATGGTTCAACAATAGGTGGATTGGGTGGCAGAGTGAGTGAGATACTAGATAGAATAAATAGTTTATAGAAGAGAGATGGCAAGATCTGAAGTAGAAGAAGTGTAACTACACCAACAGCGAGTAGGTAGAGGTAGTATAGAGGCGGTGGCTGCTGGTTTTAACTGAAAGTAAACCATGATGGTAGTACCATGGGGTAAACTGATAAGGGAGGCGATTGATGTGTTAGATAAGGTTACCATAGAAACTATCAGGAGAACTGATTTAGATATATATATATATACATATATATATGGCTGGGAGGAGAGATTGGGCAATAGTCTACGGTGGTGGAGATCTCTCAATGGTTTTTGAATGGGATGGGAGGTGGTTTGGTGGTGGGGCCTTGAAATACTGAGCAGCGGCGGAGTAAGAGTGAGGAGGTAGTTTACCTTTATCTGTGATCGAACTTGGGGGTAGAAGGGAGTTTTGGTGGAGTCGGCTGAAGAGCGGAGGAGAGTGAGCAAGATAGGCTTGAGGCCTGTACAGAGAGATATTCTGGGGGTACTGTGTTGGGTTGAGTGTGGCCCCCGCAGTACTCCCCAGGGGAGGAGAGTGTTGTTGTAGTGATAGAACAGTCCTTAACTCTATCTATCTCACTCTCACAAACACATACCTACTCACACAGAGATAGCAAGAGCCAAGATTGCTATCAATGTAACTAGCTAGCTCTTGAGACCATCTGATTAGTATCTAAAAGGGCTCTCTACTTCTCCAGTCCTATACCCAAACCCATACTCCTTTAGCTTTTCATTCGCCTCACTCCACAATACCCAATGCACACAAGGTAGTATACCGTCACTAAGATTCAATCTAAACATTGATCCCACCACTTCAATGTTTCTCTTATTACAAAGAAAAGAAAAACAAAAACTCACCGCACAAATTTCTAATTATTTTCTTCAACAAATAAAAGATAACCCTTCCCAGCTCCGGGCATAACATGATAGCAGATTTAAAATCAACTTTATGAAAAAATTATGAAAGAGTCGCGGGAAAAAAAAATCAATATATTCGCACTATTGATTAAACAATTTTCTCACAATATACTGAAATAGCATTTCAGAGCAAAGCCTAATCGCTATAAAATCAGTTTCCCCCCAAAAATGTTTCAATTAAAGGTGATTGGCCTATATGTGTGTTATAGAGTGCAAAGTTTAAAGAAAAAAATCGTCAAAGCTAGTTAGGAGAAAATTGCGAAAAAAAAAATTGTATTTTGCGTGACGGATTTTTTATCGAAACCCTATTGTCGGATCCCAAGGTCCGTAACTAAATGGAATATTAAGTTAGAACTTTCTGTATTTGAGATGTATTATTCACAAAAACACACATATACTAACAACTTTCGTTAAAAAAAAATATTTTTTTTACGCACTTAACACACGAATTTCCAATGAAAATTAAATTTTAAATATTTAACAAGATCGTAATTCTTCCTTTAAAAAAGTAAAATGTTCGTAACAGCAAAAATAAAAATGTTATAATTAATTTTAAATAATGCGAAAGTAAGATGGCTATGAAGATTATAACACAAAATCGGGTCGTTTTTAATCTTCAGAATTTTTCAGATAAGAATTATTTTGAAATGGTGTGCTTCTGTGTATCAAGTTTGGACAAAATTAGAAATTTGAAGAGTGTTTATTTTCAGCAAGTTTTGACAAATTCAATTTAACTAGTAGCTATCCATGATCAGCTAGTTGATTCATTTAAATTAAGCTATTGAGAGTTTTTGTGCATAAAAACAAATTTTATTTAAAAATAAACATAAAAACGCTTAGTTGAATCTTATTTTTCAAAATACACACCCTCGTTTTCTACCATTTTCACTCAACATTCTCCAAACATTTCAATTTGGTGACTGTACTAATTCGTTTGAGGCAACCTAATCGTACTGCTTTATAATTTTCAAATTGCCGTCCTTTGTGAAAATGAGCTATAGACTGGAAAAGACTGCATTCATGTGGTGCAATAGTGGGGCTGTAGGCAGCGTGAGGCAAAACGTTTACTCCCTCCAACAATGCTAATTTTATCTCAGTCAAACGCTGGAGCTTTATCATATTGCAAAATAGCTTTATTTCAATTAATTAAAAATTGAATCCTTGCTTTTAAGATCTCTTAACCCTATCCAGCTATTCAGTATAAAGTTCAGAGTCAACAGCTTTAACTCTGAAACAAACCCTGTACCGATTTTTTGTCTAATCTTGGTTGCGCAACATGGCCTTGTGGTATCCATATCTTATGTTTTGAAATATCCACTTTTCATCACTTGCAATGATTCTTTTTCAAAACCTGAGCTCTTTTTTTCTTTTTGGATTTCGGAGCAAATTTATGCACACTCGCTACAATGTTCGACTTGGCGATCAGATAATTCATGAGGATATGAAGTTGGTCTTAAATGCCGGACATCATTTAGCTGGACGAAGTCTGATTATTTCCTAAAGGTAGATAATCCTCGAGTGGTTGCATATGGTTCCTACTTCACATATTCAAGCAATTCCTCACTATCGACAACCGAAAGTCGACCAGTTCTTCGCTCAACTTGACCTCTGCTGACTTATACGTTTAAACCAACACGCTGCTATAGAGGTATCAACCTCCTCTTCTACCATTACACAAATTTCTTCGTCTACTCCCTATGCGCTTACTCTTTTTCTCCAATAATTTCTTAGTTGACCGCAAAACTAAATTTTTCTTCGAACATTTCGATTGTAGATACATGAGAGCTAAAGACATTTGGATACATAATTGAATAAAGGATTAGACAAAGTAAACAAATTATATAAACTAAACCAACAATTAGGACTTCAATGCCAGCATTGTTTTTCTGCCCCCCCAAAAAAAAACATTTGTAAAACAATTCAGTAATATTTTCCCGGCTGAATATCGCAAATAAACACACAATAAAACACGACAGATGGAAAATGTTGAAATAAATACTGTAAAAGAACGATTTTCAACTTTGATAATATAGAGAAAATTCAATATCAGATCATTTCAGGTAGACCCAGATTTCTAATCTGGCCTCCCATCCGGAATGCCAAACTTCAAGTAAAGAAACAGGAAAAAGTTTGTGAAAATTAATAAATCTTTCTTTATTTTAGTGAAGGTGTGAATGAAATAAGAATGAAAAAAAAAATACCTACTCTGGTGGTGAAAACGTTATGTGAGAATTAACCTTTTCAAATAAATACAATTCTAAAACAGACACAGACCTCTTGGCCTACATCCTTCTGTATTTGAGCCATATAATATGTTTTCAGAACTGGTAATATATATTTCACTGATTTTTTTTTTTTAATATGAATAACATTTAAAGTGTTTAATGCAATATAAGAAACATTTCTTGTTATTTAGAAACCTTATATTTTTTCATGACCACTTTCCATATTTTAACACAATACGTATATTTTTATTGAAAGGTTAATTTATTATTATTTTTTTTTTTTTATTTAATTTAAGTTATAAAAAGGTAATGGTGTATTATTTTTCCTATACGATGTTTATTGTATTATAATTTATATGATCAAAAAATTAAACAGGAAAATTATATATATATATATATATTTCTTTCTTTTTATGATCACATAATATTATATAAAAGTTATAGCATGTTGACCTGCGCAGAAATGGTGTCGTGCAGGATTTAATGCTACGTGCTCTTAATAGGGTGAAATAAAACATTATTTGGTTAAAGATAAATAAATATAGTAATGTAATAAATACATAATATTTACATAATCGTTTATTTTTATTTATTTATTTATTTATTTTGAAAGTGATTAATAACACATTTTCTTCGATTTTCACTAAGTTGTTCGTCATGCTTTTAGCCTGGGTGAAGTTGGGATTTTATTATGGGGAAATCATAGTATAAATTGTCTACGAGTGTGCGCCCCCCTAGGACATTTCAGCTAGTATGGGGATAAGTGTGGAAGTAGATAGATGATCCTTAGATCACTTGGAAGAAATTATCCAGGTTAGGTAAGATTTCAGGATAAGATAACCTATCAACACTTGAAGAAGTTTAAACAAATTACTAAGAAGAATCTTTCTCAACAACTCTCTGTCTCTCTCTAACAGAAGCACATTTATAGGCCAACGAGGTCCAATGTTAGTCACACTAGCAGACCGACAATTAGAACAAGCAAGGGTCCACAACATACATCAAGCAACTCACATTAGCTAACGCTACACTATTCTACTATATCAACCAACATCACCATTCTTCGCTGGCTCACTCACTCTATTCTCTATATACACTTTTCTCTCTTCATTTGTATTGTTAAAATATAAATTGTGAGAGAACGGTGTTGGTTTGTATGTTCATTTTTATCATTTCATCAACTACCATTCTCTACTAACTAAATAAAGTCTCCCAAAGAGTTCAATATTTATTTAATGGGCCTGCCTTTCATAAATTATAACCATACCATTACAAACAAATAGTTTAAAGTACTGACTTTAAGCCTTTTCCCTGATTACAACTACACAATCAGAGAATACAATCGGGAAGGCAAGATTAAAATTATTTGTTCCAATTTCGTCAAAATAGTAAAGGAAAGTAAGACATAGTAAAGATTATTGATAATCCTACGGACCTTTCCAAAACTCAACTAATGAAAAGTTATCTTTAAAGTTAAACTTAAGAAGGCGTATTATGAAAAAGAATTTACTTTCAACACCTCCTGTTGTTGAAAACAATACTTTTAATAAACAACCAAATGTTTTTAAAAATAATTAGATGTTTATAAGGCGGCAATGGCCAGAAGTATAAATATCTCATTATAATTTGAAGGCCTGACAATCTGAAAACGTTTTTAAAAATATTAATGCATGATTGCTATTAATATTATCTATTACTTGCTAAACCCGGCCACACTTAGCTGTGGCTCAGTCTGATTTGAATATTAGTGAAGTAAATAGAAGTATTATAGTTAACATAGATTCAGCAAAAAACAAATCATTCAATTTAATACCCTACTTTGCGTTGCTGTGAACTGAAAGGAAAGAAAGAAAAAATGTTTTTAACTGAAAGAATGTTTTTAACAGCTGAATGCGCTGTTCTACCTCCTTCCATCAACGTAGCAGCATTACCTGAAGAAGCAAGTGCTAACACAATATAGCCATTTGAACGGATTTTAGCCACGATTAAGGAAATTAAGAACGTTTTTCCAGTTCTACCTGAAGCGTCCAAAAAGTAAATCCACCGGATTGGTTGGTCACAGCTTGTATGATGGTATCAAATGCTATCTTTTGTTCTTGAAGAAGTTTCAGTGTATTTTCTTGGACGAATAGCTGTAAGTCATTTCTGGTGCATGATTGCTCTCTGAACAGTTCTCTCTCGAATGTTGCATTGATCGACCTATTCGGAACTGTTACTCTCAACAGTGCCAACAACTTGCCACACATTGCAAGACAAAGATCCTCAATGAAGATTAGCGCTTCAGTGTATATTTCTTCTGTGAAATCCAAGCCATGATTGCGTTTCTTTACGTATTCTGTGCAGAATATCTTCGGGCAGAGAGCGCGCCACGATTGCAACGCGTCCGCGTCTGTCTATTTTTGCCAAACTTACGAAACGCTCGCAATTTCCCGTTTCCGTGGGAACTTCGGAATAAAAAGTATATATAAACACTCTTATATAGAAATGCAAAGTTATGTAAAAATTTCAAGTCAATCCATCGACTACTTTTCGAGTTTTGCGGCCACAAACATACGGATGCTGAATTTTTATATATATATAGATTAATGTAAAATAACAAATTGTAATTAAAAAATATCAAATCTAACCCTTTTTTGAGAATGAGAGATTCTTGATATGCTTGGAGAGAACTTGGGAATGACGACGTCTTGAAGAAGTGACTGGAGAAAAAAAAACGCAGTAAAGCTTCTAACTAATGGATAACACTATAAAAAAAAAAGTTACTAATTAACTATTTAACTATCTGCTAATTGCGAACGTACGTTTGCACTGATTACGATAAGTAAATTAGTACTCTGAAATTGCAGTTTGGATATGTGAAAGTTAAAGAGGTTAAGAAAAAAAAAGGTAGTAAAAACTATAATAGATAACAGATAAGACACAAAATACAACAGAAATGCTATTGCAGCATGACAGCAATAAAAATAGGGTGGGGATAGAAAAAAAAAAGAAATAGAAAATAAGACCGTTGAATTAAATATTGGGTGGGTGGTTATTAGGTGGGATAAGATATGGTGTGAAGGAGTATCTGAAAGTATCTAGGTTGGAACTATCAGCAAGGAAGAAAACAGCACAAATAACAACATCTACACCATAGTGGAAGGAAAAGGTGTAAAGTTATAAACTTTCTTCATGACACTAGCTCAGTCTGTCGGTCTGTCTCCGTAACTAACCCCGGCCAAAAAAAAGAGCAGCTCCTCCACCCACTCAACTACTATAGCGCTATCTATTACTCTAAATCTTATTTTATTATTACCTCTCATTCACTCTCACACTCTCTCTCTCTACAACTATTTACCGGCGTAATGTTTTTTGTTGCTGGTTTGAAAGACAGCTATACAACAAAAGAGAAAGAAAGAGGATTACTGGACACAGCAGACTGTAAAGGAAATGTTAAATCGTGTCGCCTTTCCCCTTCCATTTAGAGTAATTTTTTTTTTTTATAAATTAATGGTGATTTCGTGAGTGACAATGTTCCCCTCATCAGAGAAAATTATCATAATTTACACCTAATAAAATATTAGCCAGCTGTTATAAAACGCTTGTAAAACTATTTCTATAGTTAATATATCCGTATAAAGCATTATTAAATAACTTTCTCCGCTTTACAAGAGAATGTATTGCGATTTTGCTGGACTTTCGAAACTGTGTTTTATTGGAAATACATATTCTGAGGTTCCAGAGTGTAAAAATAAAAACGTTGTTAAGTTCAAACTATATTACGATTACTTGAGGAGGATCTGACACAAAAATTTCGCAGCCTGAGTCTAAAAAAATATATATGTAAAAATTGATCCGAATAAGTTAAGGGGGGGCATGTATGCTACAGTCTTCCAAGCGGAGTTTGTGTCTATAATATGTTGACTTAAGGAGATTTTTAAATGGAATCTCCACAATAGGAGGATAGAATATATACCGTCAAAGTGAGTTTCAATAAATGTTCAGCTGTTTTAGCGTCGGCTAGGCAGATTGAAATTTTCGCCCTATCAATATCTTCTTGAATTAAACTAAAATTATGGCGCTTCAATAAAGTCTGTTTACGTATTTTTATTTTACCTGGACATTTCTCCAGCCATTAACCATTCAAATCCGCGTCAAAAACACAGGAATTAGTCTTCTCACTAAAAGAAGAAGAGGTACGCACGGTGCGCTATCTAGGTATGATACTAGATACTAAATTAAATTATGGTGGCTTAATTGAGGAAAAATGTGAGAAATTAAGTAGACTGTGTTATTTGATGGGACGACTACTGACTTTCAGTCCATGACTTATGGACTTCAGTTCCATTCAGTCATGACTTATGGCATAATGTTGTGGGGAAGGGCGCCACTAGCTGTGAATGTGTTTAAGTATCACAAGAAGGTAGTTAGAATAATATATAAGGTTAGAAAGGATACAAGTTGTCACGAACTATTTCCGCGATTAGGCTTGTAAGACTACCCTGCTGCTATATTCTTAAATGTGCCATATTTGTAGTAGAACATCCAAATAAGTTTCGGCGTAGCGGAGAACAACATAACATTAGACAAGGCAAAACAACTTATTGGAGATGCGTGCACATCGGATTTCAAAAGTTGGAAAAAGCACACTGTATATGGCCGCAAAAATCTATAATTGTTTGCCTGAATCTTTGCTTCAGGTGAGCCTATCAAAAAATAAATTTAAAAAGAAACTTAAAAAATATTTACTAAATAAAAATTATTACTCCATAAACGAGTTCCTCTGTAATTGATTGAAACTTTTTCTTTTTTTGACACTGTTCTGTACCTTTGGTGCTATACGAATAAAGTATCTATCTATCTATCTATCCAATCTTTGCAACTATTCAATTCAAAATGTTTGCCGGGGGTCGCTAAATTACTTCTGTATAATTGTTATACGAAAGTGAAATCTGGGCATTAAGATACTTAAAAACTATAGAAATAGCGCAGGTAAACTTTTTTAAACAACTAGTGAGTGTACCAATAAATACACCGGGATACATTTAAACTAAGTGAAGCTGCATAACCTGTTTGTGTGTCTAAACTGTTTATTGTCAATATTAGGGTGGAAAAACAATACTATACAACTGTCTGTCCTCACAAAACGTAGAAAATAAAATAAAAGTACCAAATATATTTAATTATACTATAATTGCAGTGAAAGTAAGAGCTTTGTATTTCTCTTCTTTTACTATAATCCGAAATCAAATTTATTTATTCATTTACTGTTCTTTATCTCTTACGTATAATTGGTCTTTATTTTATTAAAGTTGTTCTGATTGAGTTTAAATAAATTTTATTTTATTTCACTCTCTTTCTCTCTCACTCTCTCTAAAAATCACTAGTATATATTTGTATATATCACTAGTAAAAATCATTTGTATATATTTTGAATCATTCTATGTATTTAAAGTAAAATGAAAGATTCACTTTTCTTTTCTTAATTTTATGATTACTTTAACTATTTTATTTACTTACTTAACTTATTTATTTACTTTATTTTATTTATTAATTTTATTATGGCGTTAATTATAGTTAACTGTACTGTGTAAAAACTAGAAGGATAATTATGCACTCCGACAGTCAGGATGCCATCTATGACTACCAATTTAGTTCTAAGCTGATGAATAATTAGTTATATTAATTCTAGAATATATCAATTATATTCAACTCGTCACCGAGATGGGCAACTCTAATAAACACACTCTATCCTGGGAGCCAGGATGAGAAAGCGGACGAACTGGCCTGAGAAGATTCAAATACATCTTTAACAAAAATCAGCTTTTACGTCATGGATTCGCAGGAAATCAACGGTCTGGTGGAGAAATACCATTGGCCAAAGGCAAGCGAAGGAGATCCTAGCAGAAGCTTAGTGCTAAACCAGGGTCGCGTGGCGTTAAGGATTATTGTGGATTTGTCGACCGCGTACTGTAGACTAAAGAAGCCTTGCCAATAATGGTGATTGTAAGATTTACATGACTGAGGAAGAGTTACACAGTCTCATATCCTTTGCGATTGCTTTGGTCCTGGCAAGAGCGAGATTACTCCAACTGGGCGCGATGAATCGCCAGCGGCAACGAGGCCTTTCAGGCGGCTTTGGGCCTGTTGTGAACTTCGGACTTCTTCATTTCTGTTAGTTTATCTCTTTAACACTTCAAGATTGATCGTGCAATTTTACTAAACGTTCAGATATCCTACTTTTTATCCCAGTTTTCTCCTACCACTTGATAGGAGTTAGTGACAGCTTCCATGGAGGAAGTATGACTGTCAAAGTTGTAACCTATTCGTCCATACAGTCCATACAGAGTTGGTAATGGGAGCGTCTGGAGGACACGATTCTACCGCTTGCTATTGCTGATATTGATAGATAACGCGGATACAAGCGCTTATATGGCGAATTATCACAACAAAGGAAATGATTACATTACACTTTTGTTAATTTATTATTTTTGGATTTTCACTGTTTAAAGTGTTAAATAATTACATTTGGAGGCAGATACTAAAAGATGTACCTACAGCCTAAAATTAATTATGCTTATTTTAACAAAATTTCTCTTTAAAACTTGAACACATTAACTCAATGAGCAAAAAATGGATATGGTGAATTCTAGCAGGTTCCAAGCGATAATTATCAGTTTAGAAAGTTCACTTCGGAATAAGTACACCCTACATTGAAGTATGTGGGCTAAATCGCAATATGCATCAAAGAATACGATTAATTAGAAAAAAGTGACTAAAAAAGCATACCCAAAATAAAATAATTACTTTCCACCATTAAAATGCTATAATAATTAGTTAATGGTCTATAAATTTAATGAAATGTTTACATAGAATATTAAAGAGAATAAAGCTTAAATAACTCAGAAATATCACAGAAAGTTAGCGAATTATTTGTCTGCAGTAAATATAATATTTAAGAAATTAATCAGAAATAAAATATATATTATATGAAATATTGATATAAGAAGAAATATGAAATCTATGCTGAAGAAGAAGATGGCGGAAGCGAAAAAAAAAAAATGAGAAATGAGTTTGAAATGAAGATATAGATAGAAGAAATATGTATGGTTTGAAGAAGAAAGATTGTTATCAAAAGAAGAATGAGTAAGATACAAAGTGTGGATAACAAACAGAGTTCTCTGTTGTTATACTGTGGTATACTTTATAGTTGAAGAGTAATAGTGAAGAAGAAGAAGAAGAAGATGGGATGGTAAAGAATGAAGAAATATTATCTTTGATAGAAAAGAAAAATGTCCATTACTGTTTTGGATAGTGTCGCTCTCTAGTGGTTTTGATTATGGCGGCAATGGGAACAACGATAGCAACACTGGCGGGTACTCTTGAGATTTTGGCGGCTAGATCTAACCTTGGTGCCTGCTACAATTTGGCCTTCATCGGCTCTTTTAGCCTTCTTCTCACCTCCCCCCTGCCCAAATAAGCACTACGACTAGAATTAATGAAAAAAAAGAAGATTAGAATCTTAGTGTAGTTTCTAAACCAGATCTATCGAATTTAAATCACAAATTTCTTCTATTAAGTATTTACAATTTTACATTCCCTTACTCTTAGTAAAACCAAGTGTCAAATTTACAAAATTGGGTTTTCACCGGAAATACATGCTTTGAGGTCTCCTGAATAAGAAAAAAATATATTAGCGAATGGTTGTATTTGCTTGTGAGAGTTGAACAAAATATTTGAAAAATGAAGAATCGCAGGAAGCTCCTCTAAAGTAACACTTCAGTACAATGTATGGTTTCACCATCTGTATATATAGAATAGATATATAGAAGCTTTGGTAGAATTTTAAATTTGAAGGAAATCACTAAACAGAAGTTTTAATAAGTAGAAATACGTTTTTTGGAATATTTTCAAAATCGACCATCGCGATTTTCTTTAAGCTGAGTTAACGGTAACAGAAAAGTAAAAAGTATTTCTAACTCTTGACATTGTTATATTAGATGTTATTTATCCACTTTAATAGAAAAATTTTATTAAATCACTTTAAAATGTATTTTCACGATATGAAATTGGTTGAAAACGAGCGATCTCCTTGGATCTCACTGAATAATCAGTGACTGCCATCAGTGAAGAAGAAGATGGGATACTAGTAATTAGTAAATGGCACAGGATGAATCCTGTGTCCACATATTCCATCAACTCTCTTCTGTCATTGAAATAGATCTATTCCACAAACCCAATTATTCAGGATATCCATATCTGGATATATAATTTGGAAGTTGCAGGGATAAATGTTTCACTTATTTGGGTACCCGGTCATTCTGGAATTCAGGGCAACATTACTGCTGACTTTGTCGCAAAAGAAGCAGCCACCATGACAATAACTATGGAAAGGAGCATACCTACTGGCATACTGCTAACAGTAAAAAGGCATATTTACCAAAATTGGCAGAGGAAATCGTCAGCAGTATCAAACAATAAATTAAGAATGATAAAATACAGAGTGCAAGTTTGGAAATCAGTATCTAGAGCCGTTAGGAAAGAGGTTGGTAACTGTCACCACATTTGGTATGCCATATTCTGGTATCACATAATTATCTGATGTGCGGGGAACAAATGCCATTTTTGTAATTACGTTTAATGTTCCAATATCCGTGCAACATATTATAATTGAATGCCCTTTATATTAGCAAAGTAGAAGATTGTACAAGATTACCCAATAATTTAACAGAAGCCCTAAAAGATGATCCGGCTATCAGCCGACCGGTGATAAAATTTTTAAAAGATATTGAAGTTTACGAAAAAATTTACTAGTAATTATCATAAACTTAAATTAATATGTACATAACATATTTTAGACTTCAGGCTAATATTTAAGCATAGAGGAATATTGAGAACCTTAGGGAATCATTGCAATCAATATACAGTGAATAAAGTGTCAAAAAGAAAAAACAACAAAAAAATCAAGTTTCACTAAACTTACCGTAGCTACTCAATAATAACATTAAAAACAGATTTAGAATATCGAACAAAATTATCGTTAACAGACAAACAGATAGTTAGTTATTCTTCCAAGAAAGGAACGTTTTAAAAAAATTTAAAAAATGCCAAAACTAAACTTTATTTTTATTTATTCATTTATATCAATGACTGAATACACACCCACGCACGCACACACAAACACACACGCACATATATCTATTAGATTGGATTTTTCTTAATGATAATCAAATGAAATATTAGTAGAAAATTAGAAAATAATAATAAATCAATCTGTCAATTATACTTCAAGGATTTCTTCTGTTTGCCTTTTTCTTTATTTTATTTTTTGTTGTCAATTTCTTATCGTTTTAACATTATTATTATTTTATCAGAGATTTAATTGGATTGTTGTCATTGAATCCCTTCCCCTCCCACAGCTTGTGTACCCATGTCCAAATAAATTAACTCGTAAAGATGAATTCACGCACACACACAGACAAAACTATATTAAAACATCCGGATATTGTCAAAATACCAATGTATCTCTGTTATCACAGTTTTTTATTTATTTTTTTTTTCGCGACTTGGATTAAATTCTATTTTTAATTTCTCAATTGTTTGCAAGAACAAAATATAAGTAGGTTGTAATTGTGTTAGATTTTGTAAAAAAAAAAAAGAAAAAAAGATTAACCTATGAAGGGCCAAGGCTTGTTGGACGGCGATTTAAACGGGGCGTAAGCACGCCGCAGTTCCCACACCGTTTAGTTACGGCCTTCGCTACCTAGGGCGCTACTAACTGTAGCTTCCCATTCTTTCTCACAATACTGGATCAACACTGACTTTGCCCTCATGGGAATCGAACCCTGAATTCTCGCACGAAAGGCGAGTGCGCTAGCCACTAGGACTAGACCAACGCGTGAGGACTTAAATTTTGTAATTTATTTTTAATGTAATAATTATGATAATATTCTAATAAATTAATTTTCTTTAAACTTAAACTTGAATTGTTTACTAAAAGTTTTAATTAGGTTGCCATTACATTATAAAGGTTATTTACTTGACTGATTAAAATTAAATCTAAATCGGACCACCCCTTTTCCCGGAAAAATGTTATAGATATGTATCTGTGCAGTAATCATTCTAAGCTTAAAAAAAATTGTTAGAACAGTTATCGAAAAAAAAAAATCCAAAATTGGAAAAACCTATACTGTAAAGTAGTAATTCTGGTTAATCGATATTCTTCATATTTGGAACTGTAACAAATTTTCTAATGAAACTTAATATTATTAAGGTGGCAAATTGTAAAGGAAGTGACACATTAGAGGGGAGTTTATGATTGCTCTTCCCACGAGTACCGTCAAAATATCGATTTCCTATTAAAACGTTTCAAATAAAAGTGATAGGTATTTATGTGTTTAGATAGTATACGAGATATAATGAAACTCGTTGGAACAAATTTTGAGAAAATTGCGATAAATCGGGGAAAAAAAAACTTAAGGTCGCATTTCCGGTTGTAAGAGACAGTGAATATATCTAAACGGAAGAGCAAATTTAAGTCCCCCCGATTTTTCCTTTCTGAGATATTCTGTTTACACACACACAAACAAAATAGAACATTCGCAAAAAAAAACACATTTTTTTTCAGACTTAATTTGGGACTTAAATCATGTATTTCCGGTGAAAACACAATTATGCAAATTTGACACACGCTCACAATACTTTCTCCTACCAGAGAGTTTTAAATAATTTGATATTCAATAATCGATAAGTATACCACAAGAAAAAGCAAGTAGCCAAGAAAATTTTTTCAGAAATTTAATTTGTTTTTTTGCTTTTTGAGATCTTTGTGATTTTCTCGAAAAACGAAACCTGAACTGATTTTCTGAGAAATTTCTTTAATTCTCAACTTTTTCCGTGGAATGTTTGAAACAATTCGGTGACTACAGAAAGACATTAAAAGAATAATCACAGATATTGGTTGCCTTTTATTCCTTTTCAAATATTTCGCTTTTATTTTAAAATATTGCCGACACACTTACTCTGATTAAGGTATTTATGATGTATGTTTAATTATTACTACTAAACTATCATTACGGTATACCTATATCCAACGCTTTTAATAAAAGGCATTAGAGACGATTTAAATCTGTCGTCATCACTTTGACTTTAAATATGTTCTGTCATTTTTTCAAGAGAATATTTCAACCCGTTTGAATGTTTAAAAGTTGGGTTGCCTTTTTTTTTAATTTCCTAATTTTTAGGCTACCCAATTTGGTAACATTATCACAAAATTGACTTGATGTTAGAAAAGTCTTATGAATATGATGTGGACTTGTTCTATTTGTTCATTGATTTTAAACAGGCGTATGACAGTGTGGATAGGGAAATGCTCCTCAAAACGATGATAAGACACATTGAATCAGGCATCAAAAGTTAGTCAGGCTGACAAGGATGACACTTTCAGGTAGCAAATGCAAAGTGTCTTTTTACGGCTATTTATCAGAGGAGTTCACGCAATAAATGGGTTGAGACAAGGAGATCCACTATCGCCAATCCTATTTAACATGGCATTAGAATTGGCTGCAAGAGCTATTAGAACCAATACGAACGGAACCATTTATGATAGGCTCACACAACATATGGCATATGCCGATGATTCCACCTTGTTGCCAGGAGCACGAATTCTATATCAGGTGCTCTCCATGAATTCGAGGAAGCAGCCAGGTCCTTGGGCCTCCGTATAAACGATAACAAAACAGTTTTCATGAATTCCTCCAGAAATCTACAAGCCGATGTTCCTAACGGGAGGTCATTCCTTTAAAGTGGAAAGCCTCTTTAAATATCTGGGAGCCTGGATTACAAATAATAATGATGTAAAAGAAGACATCAAGGCAAGGCTAGCAGCTGATAGCAGATGTTTCTCTGAGGTAGCAGACACACGCTAAAGTTTAGGTCCTTCTCTCTCGAGACAAGCTATCATTTATAAGAGCATTATTAGACCCGTGGTTTTTTTTTTCCTTATGCCATTTTGACTTAGGCTATTCAGCCATTTTATGTCGCGCGGCTTAATATAAAATTGATAATTGGTAATAGGGGTTATCCTCGTCATTAAAGAGAGATCTAATGTCCGCTAATTCGGGACATTAGACCCGTGGTAGCGTACGGAAGTGAGACTTGGGTTCTGACTAAGGATAGCGAAGTCAGACTTAATGTCTGGGAACGCAAAATCCTGAGAGGCATACATGGCCCAATATGCGAAAACGGAGTAAGGCGATTGACGGAGTATAAGACGTTGACTTGATGGCCTTCATAAAGAAAAGTAGATTCCGATGGCTGGGTCACGTTGAAAGGATGCTGGCAGAAAGACTACCACTTCGACTTAAGTGTGGAAAACCTGGAGGAAGAAGGAAAACAGGGAGACCGAGAAAAAGATGGCTTGACGACATGGAAGAGGATCTGAGACAGATGGGGGTAAGGAGATGGAGGTTGAGAGCGTTGGACAGGAGTGATTGGAATTCTCTAACTGAGGAGGCCTTGGTCTCTGGAGGATTGTAGTGTCAACCAGTAAGTAAGTATCACAAAATTATTCGCGATATTTTAAATGTGAAGATACTAAGTGAAAGACAGGTCAAAACTAGCGTTAAAATAAAAAAATCTATTTCCTCCTTAGGAGAAGGAAAAAAGTTTATATAGGTCACGATAAATGACTTTGACAGGGCTACGGAGGAAGGAAATAGTTTTACCTTTTAGTGTAAGTAGTAGGTCCTTTTTAGGATACAATTAGTTTAGTAGATCAGAGACAGTAAAGAGGAGGACCTGTTGCTTGGCTTGTATGTATACTGTTAGTAGAGACTGCATATACGTACCCAACTAACTTCTTAACTAACTCGGCCGAACTCCTTTATGTACAATGCTATTACAATGTTCCTGGTATTCAAGATATGCGCATGGTTATTTCTATTTATGATTTACATTACAGTTTTGTTACTTATCTTTAATATTTTTACTTTCTCATACTGTTAGTAAGAAGTACTGCGACCTAATAAAATTTTCAAAATTTAGTGGTCAACATGATTTTTGGTCTTAAAAAAAGGTTAAGTGAATTGTCTGTATGTGTGTGAACAAAAAAATAAAAAACAAAATCGCAGGAAGCATCAGAGACAATTCAGCATCTGTCGTCATCTCATTCGAGTTTAATGTCCTGTTGATTTTTCAAAGAATGTTAAAAAAATAGATTGCTTTTTTTAGAACTGCTTTATTTTTTAGGCAACCCATAAAATTTTAAAACATTTTATCTAATGTTGATGACTTTGTGTGACAAGAAGTTTTCACACAAAAAGTCCATCAACCGGGAAATAACACTTTAATGAATATTTTTTCTTTTCAATTAGTCGTGATTTTCCAAAAAACGGCTTTAACGATTTTCTTTAAACTTCGTATACTATTAACACACATAAATATCTATCATTTTTATATATTATATACAGTAATTTAAAATCAATTTTGATATTTTTAGTACCTACGCTTAAATAATTATAATATCAAGTTTCCTGAAAATGTTGCAAACTACAATAGTGATTGTAGCAAGTTTCTAGAAAAACAATGTAGCCTATTTTTGGGAACTGAAAAAACGTTAAAAAAGCAACTCATCCGTTTTGACTGGAACTTGGTATTGAATCGAAACTTTGTTATATCAAAATAGAATAGCATATTTAAACTTTCTTCGATTTTTTTTTTTTTACGTATGCTACTGTTCCTCTTAAAACAGTAAGAGAAAGTAAAAACCTATTGTAGCAAGACTTAAAATTGCATTCTAGAAAAGCGGTTCTCAACGAGGGAACCTTCAGCGGAAAATCGCCGGGCAAGGGCACGATACTGGGGGCAATAGAAGAAAGCGTATAATTTCACGTTGGAGGGCAACAGACGAAAACAAAAATATAATACAGAAATTTCGAAATGATCAGCAGCATCAATGTGTCATGAAGCTCATCCAACATTTTCTGCTGCCGCGCCTATACTCTTATATTCCGCGCTTGTATTAGAGCTTCGGAAGCGCTCTCCCAGCTTCAGTCGAGTGAATTATTTACTAAGTCAATCATGGAAACGCCTGAATGTAATTTTTTTTTTCAAGGTGCTTCAATATTAGAGCATCGGAAGGTCATTGGGGCCCGGAGCCTTCTCAGTGCACTCAACAGACCACTTCTCGTTACAGACAACTCTGTCCATCACCGGTCAGTGAGCTGTAGAGGTTCCTAGCAAGAAAAAATCTAAGGTAGCATAGCTGGACTCGAACCCGGGACCTCCGCGTGGGAGTCCAGTACGCTAACTTAGCTATTCCCTTCCCTGCATGAATGTAATTGACAAATGGGACTTGAGTGAGGAGAAGCAGAAAGATCAGTCATTAATAATAAAAAATACTTTAATTTCTGTAAATATAATTAAATGCATTTTGAAGATTGTAAGTAAACCGTGGTTAATTCAAAGCAACATTATCTAGCTATGTTCCAGTCTGACCGGAATACCTCCAAGCATGGCCCCAGCGGAGCAAAGGCAAGCGAATCTATACTGGAGCATTCGCGTTAAGGGCCCTGCTTTAGGAGCCAAAAGGAAAAAAAAAAACATCGTCAAAAGGAAAGAAGGTTGAGGAACCCTCTCTAGGAGAACTAACATTCGAAAATCCGATTGGCATGCAATATTTTCGTCTTCTTCCTGTACCTCTTGCGACCTCTGATGAAACTCAGCAAGCATTCTCAGTTTGTCTGTCGAAATGACCCACGCAACCACAATGCGTAAAGTTAATTAGCCCTGTTTTAGTCCGCAATCTCCATATAGCTTAGTCACATAAAATGAGATATTTTCTACTTATCTTTTGAAAAATCAGATTTGACTGAAAATCTAATTAGTTTGTACCAATATTCATCAGAATTACCAGAATTGTCGTTCTGACAAATAGCATCATTTTAAGTTGGTTGTTGAAATGAAGTAATGCCCATATATTTCTCTAAATTCTTCTTAAAGATATTAGAATAGTTTTTTTTAGGAGAGAGAGTGTATATGACGTGTTGATAGATATAGTACGAGGGAGAGAGTGAGAGAGAACCAAAATAAGAAAGATCTAGAAGGCGGTGGTGGAGTGTGCCTTAGCGGCTCGAACAACACAATATTCTCGTGACTGGACAATAATTGTTAAATGTAGGGAACGTGTTTTATAGTTGTAGTTGTTGTTGTTGTTGCTGTTAAGGCTAGTTAGATTGTATTCTCTCAACCTTTTTTTTCTCTTTTTTTTTGTTTTTTAAAGATACTCAGCGCGGTTTTTTATAAGTTGAGATTGTTACATGATAAAGCTATATATATAAAGCCGCCCCACTTCACCTCGCCATCCACCGCCACTCCATACTTAAAATGTAACCTCCTACTTTTCTCAACTTAACCTAACAACTTTGCTAAAGAGCCCGCCTCAAGCGGCTGCTTTTGGTACTTCCCACTTTTCACACGTTCGCAACTTTTTAGAAGAAAAAAAAAAGTTCAACCTTTACTTTCTGATAGTGATGAAGGGAGAGAGAGGGATTTACAGGCCCCACCTCCTCAGTTTTTATTTGTTATAATCAGTTGGCTACACTGTCTAACGTAATCACTCCTACACTTAAAACCATTACGTTCGTATTATAACAGGGTCCACCTTAAATACATTTAATTTCATAGAAAATATTTATTGAACCATTGAGGAGTCCAAACACTCACATTACTATCACACACCAGCGTAATTACTACTTTACTAGTGCTAACTAAATTTCTCTTTCTGCACGTTAAATAAAAAAATATATACGAGTATATTATAAAAACGTTAGGCCAACATGGTTAGGAAAAAAAATTATCACCCACGAATTTGCATTAATTGTCTGATTTTTTTTTTTTTTATGTTTGTAATCAGACAACAAATTTCTTATCAGTTTTGGGAGGGAGGGGGGTAGTTGTTTAAAAAAATTATGTAATGAGTTGAAAAAACATGTAATTTCCAATATACAGTGCTCTAGTGATTATGTCAGCTGTGTTTATTTTACCATATGAATAATACTAAGTGAATATTATTTAAATTGTTATGTTTATTTTACTTGGTCAATAATGTGTAATTTAATTATTCTTTTCAGGTACGATTTACTTATATTTTTTATTTTCTTTAATTTATAATATTTGTCTTTATTTATTGTAATTATTTTCAAAATAATAAAATCGGTTGTTAAAATACCAACTAGTAAACATTTAATAAGAATTGTGGTAACTTTTACAGAAGTATATTGATAGAGTCCTTTCGCAAAAAGTAAACTAGCAGATTTGTTTTTGCTGTTTTATTTTGGTGGGGTTAAAAAAAGGAAAGAAGAAACGACCCCAAAGAAAGTGTAAGTGGTGAATACAAACGTTAGAAATTCCTTTGAACGTACTTACTTTGAAAAACTTGTAATAAAAGTCTGCGTTTTTCACCCCATAATTCAAAAATGGTTTGTTTACTCACCTACTAAGCTTACTCCTCTTATTACAAGTAATAATTTTCTATAACTTGAACCCATCGGTGTGCCAACAATTCCATGTCCTTCCGATACCAAACATTCCGTTTTCATCACCTTCGTATTTGTAAATTTTTTTACCTTGTAAAAAGTGGGGCATGGAGCGGAAGAAATGGTGCAAAATCTGGACAGTAAGGTGCCTAAGGAAGGAGCTCAAAATTTCAAATCTTCGATTAATGTGTGCAGCCTTGCGTTGTATTGTTGATGGAATACTCTTTTTCAATTAACTCAAGAGGGATATTTTGAAGCCAAAACGGAATGTCGGAGTAATTGCACGACCGTCAGGGACTAGCTCAAAATAAATGACGCCTTCGAAGATCCACTACACACACAGCATCATTTTTTCCTCTAATCTTTCTCTTCGGAGGACGGGTCAGCTGGTTGGCCTGATCTAATACATTGTTTTTGTTTGTTCTTTGTGAAAATAAACCCACTTTTCATTTCAAATGATTAGTTTGATGAATCGGGTTTTGAACTTCAGCTCGGCCTGCAACTTGTTGGGGTGTAAATTGAAGTGAATATTTCGGCAGCTTCTAGGAGCTATTGCGGCTGCTTTCAGATGGCGGTATATGATTGAACAGGACACGCTTAATTCACGTGAAAGTTTTCTGGTGCTGGTGCAGCTGTCGCCAGAAGTGCTGAATCTAATGAGAGAGGAAGTCCTGCATGAGGCTCATTTCACCCTCTCTAAATTTTTTGAACCAGATCTGACCAGCCCGTGATCTGTAAGAACTTTTTCTCTCTACGTCATTAATTTCGGTAGCGGCGTTTTTGGCAGTAGACTTCTTTTTTTAAAGTAGTGAAGCAAAATCGCCCGAATTTCTAGATTCATTTCTTAAATCGCTCACAAATCGCATAGATCTTTCCACAAGCTGGTACAAGTATAAACTGAAAGTAAAAGAGGTACCTAATAAGAACTATTAAACAAGTAGATTGGTAAACTAGCGTTTAGTAAAGGGACTTTTAGTAAATTACTGTTGGGAATTAAGAGAAAAAAAACACCCCAATATTAAATATATTCAATACAATAGTTAAACATTACATATAGATGGTTATACTATAGACTGAAAAATTATTATTAAATTCTGTCTGCTTATGTGAATACAAATATTAAACCAAAAAACGCACAATATATAAAATCAAACGAAATGCCCTAAACCGCGGCGCGCAGGAAGAAAGAATGCTGTCTGTCAGTGAGGCAGTCTAATCAAAATTATACTCACTCACCAAGTAGCGTCTATAATTGTAGACAGCTTTTTATGATACTAGCATTTTCCAACTTGAACCATTCAACAGACCTATAGTATTTCAAGTTCCAACCGAGGTTTGTCCGAATTAAGTGACTCTGGAATTCAGACAAAACAGGGCAAATGGCAAAAAAATGGTACTTGTCCTCCTGCTCATTACTACAATTATAATCCATATTCTGTAATCAAGGGCGTCAATTTTGTTGGGAAATATCAGAGTGAGAAATCAACCTTCCTTAAAGTGCGTGATATTTCAGGGTAATAGATTTTTGTCTGTATGACCTACTTATCGAGGGCTCTCATGAGCTTTTTCTTTTAATTCTGAAAAATGATGTTTATTTTCAAAAATCATTTCGCCTCAAAATATGTGTATATATTCCGGGGAAACTCAGTTTCTAAAATAAGTAAAATTGCCATAAGTTCATTTACAATAGTTGAAGAATTAAAAAGATAAATTGCATATGACATTGTTTTCAAAATAAAACTAAACAAAATGGAAAACAGATCAAAATCAATAATGGACAAGAGAAGTATCTAATTGAATTGTCTTTTAGTACAGGGTATATGCAAATAATACGACAAAGACTGTCTGGAAACAAATGTCTACTAATAGCTATGTATGTTTTTCAGTTTGTACCGAGCAGTCCTTCTTTTTTAATAAGGAAGAATGTTACAAAGAGTGAAGAGAGAGAGAGAGACGTCTCTCGGCCGCTGATCAAGATGGTAGCTTTGGCAAAACGGCCAGCCTATTGTTGTGTATCAGAGAGTGTTTTTTTGTTCTTTTATTGTACCTCCTTTTATTATTATTATTATTTTGGTTAAAACTGACCAGCTGGTTGAAAGAGTAAGCAGTTTTGTATAGTGCGTCTGTTAGTTTAGCAATTGTCTTGTCCATTTTGTGAACTCTTCCACACAGAGTAACGAACACGTACTATTAATTATACTAAACAAGAGAACATCAACAGTTGTGCGTTGCGAATGTGGTTAAGTGAAAGAGGACTGAAAGAGCCTGATAGCGGTTTAGAGGTGGTAGACAGAAAAGAATGATAGATAGACCTTCTGTCTCTCTTTCTCTCAGAACCTGAGAGATTGAAGTTGGAGCGTTTTGTGTTCCGAGTGTAGTGGGAGATGAGTAGTAGGAGCACCAAGTGTTTGGTTGTGCGTTAGGTTTTATAACAGATAGCGTTAGCAGAGCATCCCCCTTCCATAGCCATTGCGTGTTTATGTGCAGACGGTCATTGTCGGTGGCTATTCGTGTGGCTCACTCTGTCAGATATAAACCACAATGACACACAGAGGAATTGACAGAGAGTTGATTCTGTACCTACCGATGACCTACCACTCCCCCCCAAACATACACACACACACTCACAATCACAAACTTCCCCTCCTTCTACAATAAACTGATTGTAACTCCCCCACTACCCACCTCACTGCTAGCTCACTGTTACATACAGATTCAAAACTGGTTTCTGCAAAACCCTGCCCGTCTCTGCAGCGCAGCCACCCGCCGTCCGACGGCTTTTACTACCCTGTTCATTTGATTGGTCAAAACATCAACATTGTATGTATTTAGAACAAAAGATGTTGGATGATGGGCAGCAGCGGGAGCAGGTTATAAACCAATGAGATGACATATACGGCCGGTCGGTAGGTGGAAATCTCTTAATAATTCTGTTATTATTTGGAAGTTTTGGGGACAACAGGCCGCACTCGCATACACACGCATACATCATCACACTAAATGTTTCTATCAGTCCCATAGCGGGATCCAAACATTGGACCAAAACAATGAAAAACTTTATATATCTTCTATAGTGGTACTAACACATTCACCTATATTACATAATTCAGTCCAAAATTTCAAACAATCGTTGATTAATACCTAATGCTGGACGATCTAATAATACAGTATATATTTTAAACCATATCACATTAAATATATATATTTTATATATATCTATAGGGCACATAAAATTTTTAGATAATAGTAAAGTTTATAATCTTTGCACGGATAACCTGTAATACACTATTAGCTGTTACTGGCATAACAGGAACGATTACGATCATATCACATATTCGGATTTGAATTTTCATTAATCCTGTGGCGCAACAGCCCATGAAGGGACTAAGGCTTGGCAGACGGTGATTTTTACTTTTTTTTTATTGGGGGCATGTAGTAAGCATACAGCGGTTCCTTCGCCGTTTATTTCTGACCTTCGCTACCTAGGAGCGCTACCAATTGTAGCTTCTTACTTTTTCTGTCCATAAAGACTTTGCCCTCGCGGGAATCGAACCCTGAATTCTCGCACCAAAGACGAGTGCGCTAGCCAATAGACCAACGCGTGAGAATGGATATTCACTAAAGCAGTGCTGAAAGATGAACATCGTCTCTTTGGGAATAAACGGACGCGGATTTGGCTTTACATTTGTATTATCTACATAATGGGATTTTTGTAGAATAAGATAATTACGAGAACTGAACTACACTGACTAATGTATTGAGTAAAGAAAATATAGTGTCAGGGCTTTACAGTTAAACAAAAAAAACAGAAAGAGTAGCGTAAGGCTAATATAGAGCGAAGCGCGTGACAGGCCTAGCTGGTAGTGTGTTGCCTTCTTGATTATTGAAGATACTCTGTTTTGCAGTAGTAAATTCCGTCGCTTTTATGGTGCTCTAACCCTGAATTCCCTTCTTTGGTTCTGCTTGGGGTAAATAGCGGGTCTTGACTTCTCTAGGGTGTGAAGTTGAGGTACTTGTGGTAGTAGCTACTGTTACGCCTCCGGTGATGTGTAAGTGGATATCAGTATATCTGTGACATCTCTCTAGAGGAGCAGCAGTACCTTCTTCAGTTCAATGTATACTTTTACCATCAACATAATATTAATAATAATATACATTATAAACATTGATTGAATTCTAAATTTGAAGAAAATCGGTTAAACTTGGAATGCTCACTGGACAGAAAAAAAAACGTATCACTTTTATTTGAAATCATTTTTCAATTTTAAAAATTTTATTTGAGAGGGGTTTTTGGGGACCTGTCAGTTAGCTTTACATTTAACATGCACAAGCTGAGTTGGTTGTGACAACATAGGGCGCTTCACACAAGTTTGCCCAGTTATAAAAGTATAACTCCTACACCTTTTCTTTTTAATGGCCAGCCCAACTGCAATTGTAAACGTTGCAGCTTTAATAAAAATGTGTTAATTATGGAGTAAGAAAAAGGCGTGTGAATGTTGTGTCACACCAATTTTTCATTTACTTATTGTATGAAATATAGAATGGGAGCTGCCGCACTTAAATAACAGCAATAATTAAATCTGAAAACTCTGCCCATGTGTAGGAGAGAATTTTTTTTAAAAAGTAATGTAAAATTATCTTTCTTTTCTTATCATTAATGGTTGTTAATAAATAGTAATTATGTTTATGAAGACTATATTATAAATTAGTAAGTTCCCATTGTCTAGAATGACTTATAAGATAGTTATCATAATTTTAATGTGGAAGGAGGAGCACATAAACTTGTGACAATTAGTAGATGGCGGGTAATTAAAAGGGGTTACCAAGGTAACAGTTATAAGTAAAGGACGGAGATGTTAGTTTGGTGGAGGTGTGAGAGAGTGTGAGGTCAGTAGGACAATCTAGTGACAATCTTGATACTAACTATTACAGAGGGTTTGTGTTAATGTGTGTGTGTGTTTGTGTAGAGTGCGTGAAATGCTATGCGACGACAATTCCATCTTCTTGATGTTTGTCTGCAACACACTCTATTTAACTCAATTACGTGACCGACTGACACAATCGTATTGTCTTTACAGACTACATCTACTACAGTGTGCGACGTCTTTAGCTTGAAGATGATATAAACGGCTATCATTTCACCGAGCGTTCATCTAGTCAAAAAGTAATTCTTATAAGTTTTGAACACCTTAAATTTTTTGATCTGATTTTAGATTATCTTCTCTCACATGTATACATGATTGATTCCTACTTTAATTGGAGATAAAAATTCCAAGGAGCAGGGAAGTCCTACCCCCTTATTCGTGTTGGTGATTATGCCCTGCGACTCATCCGATCAAAAAAATATAAAACAATAAAATTAGTTAAATAAATCTAATGATATAATTAAATAAATATAAAATTATAAACAATTAATATTATAACGATTCGCATCAATGTAACGCAATGACTATTTAATAAAAAAACTACTCTAAAGAATTTACTTGCATTTACTAACAATTGTAACTTAACACTGTAAAACACCTACTAATCCTTTCTCGGAACTTAATGTATCGAATAATAAAGTAATTATTTTTCAAATTATTCTCAAACTATCTTGAGACCTAATAATCCTGACTCTGAACTATATTGTATCCTATAACAAAACAATTAACTGCAAGTATTTACAAAGCTAACTTTAGCAAATTTGTAAATTTAGTAAAAAGAACAGCAAACTTCAGACACAATCAATCTTCATCAATGTCAAATGAGGTTACTTCACCGAAGTTCAACAGAAATAGTTAAGCAAAAATAAGGACGAAATGGGCATCACTGGAAAACTCATTCGCCTTGAATGAAGACATGAGCATTACGGTACCCATTCTGAAGCTCTTATAACTATGTAAAGACTAAAGAATTTTTACTACACGCAGTTGAATTCAGATAATGAAATGGAGGTAGAAATCTCATTTATTACCTTACATGCTAAATTTTCTGTACCAAATAACTGTTACGAAGATCAATTAAATTGGGGTGAACATATTTCATTCAATAGAAATACTCCATAATAGCCCCACATATACTTAAAGAAAATTTATTTTAGCGGGATCTAGGGGGATCTCCAAAACTTAACATTTCCTCTGTTAAGTGTTTTTTCAAGTACAATGTATGGCTCTTTCAGCATGATTGTATTAAGGTATATTAAATGAATTGGTGAAATACCGAATTTAAAAATATAATCAGTTAACAGGATATACAGCTTTGCTGAATAATTTTTACTTTCTCTTACTCCTGGTCACATTTTTTTTCGAATTTCTCATAGTTCCAATGTTTTTCTTTAAATTTCATATGCTGTCTAAACGGATAAGTGCCTATCATTTTTATTTTAGATATTTTTCCAGAAAAATTGATTTTTTGGGGGGGTTCTGGAGGAGTGAAAACGTTAAGCATTAAACGTTATACATATCTACCTGGAATTTCAACGTTAATCAATCCTGAAATTCCAAAGTTAAAGAAAATTGATTATCCGAAACATTTCCTAGGAAATTTATTTGTAGAAATTTTGAGAAATTTATGAAGTTATATTTCAATTGTTATTGGAGTCTGTTCAATTAGTGCTTAGTGCTGTCAACTGGACGGCAATGAAATCACCTCACCAGAACTGCCTGCTATAGGTAGCAGGTACAGTTTATCTATTTTATAATTGTATTAATTGTAGTGAAAAAAAAGTAGCGTGATTATTTCTCATCAGATTTTTTTTCCTTATTTTTCGGGATTTTACGAAAATTACCTACAAAAAATGTTCTTTAATCATGGAACTTTACAGAGATATAATTCTATCATTTTTATTTGGAAAATGTATATTAGGTAGTATTGGGAGAAATATGATTTTTAGCTCAACCGACAGAAGCGTTGACATCTACTCAGCCTGCTATGTAGCCTTCCTATTCCTAAACGCCAACAAGTATAATGATGAATGGTTTTTTCAACCAATCTTACATATTGGTAGTATCTTAGTAAACTAAATGTTTATTATTATTATTATTTGTCTGTGGGGAGGGACCAAACCCTACGCTATCCAAAGCCTCACTGGGCCCATATAGCTACCCCAAGAAAAACAACAACAAACCGGGTCTAGAACAAAAATCCAGACCCGGATCTAATCCATCTAAGATTCACCGCAGTCCAACTAAATCGGACAATAACCTTAAGCAGAAATAGCCTAAACTCTTCCACAGGCATCCGATCAAAGGTCCTGAACCTAATTTCTTCACAACCCGGGCAATCTGTCATAACATGGATGGGCGTTTCCTCCTCTGTCTCACAGACTCTACAAAATGGATCCGGCATGAACCCCATTATGTAGAGATATCTCCTTAAACCACAATTCCAGTAAGACATCCAACCAAAGGCCCCCGATGAGCATTTTGGACTGCTGAAAACCAACTAAGCTCATCCATAAGGATGAATGCTGTGAAGCTGTCCATGTCTGGAAGCCTGACAGACATGTGCCAGAAGACACGCCAACAGCAGGCTCGGGAAAGGAAGAGAGGCGCCTAATTTGGCAAACCTATCCACCTCCTTATTCCCAAAAATTCCCATGTGACCTGGCACCCAGACTAGAAGCACATCGTTCAGAGAAGAAAGCTCTTCCAGTCTTTTAGAACATTCTAACATCAACCTAGAAGTGAAAACACATGAACTCTGCGCTTTCAGCGCAGCTTGGCTTCCGAACAGATACAAACACCTTTTAAGTTAGTGTTACGTACCCTCTCATCCAAGACACAACAAAGAATAGCTTAACCTCAGTCTGGAAGACCTCTGATACTGTAAGAATGACTTGAAACTAATGTTTAGTTAATGAGAGGAAGATTTATGAATTAAAATTTATAATTGCATTAAAGAAATTAGTTTCAAGTATTTTTCACCAGATTTGAGTAATTTTTTTTTACTACGTACAAATTAGTGGAAGTATTGTGTGATCTTGACAAATTTTGGAAAATCGAGTTTTTACCGAGCATAAACGTTTTGAGATCCCCTAGGTGTTTGAAAAGTGAAATTTAGAAAATTGTATGAGCTATAACATTTACTCCTTTAAAGGGAAAATGATTTTAAGACGGATTTTAGGGACTGAAAGAAGTTATGCTTTCCTCTGAAGTGCCACTCTTAGTTTGTTATACAATTCTATCATCTATACTACATAATAATAATAACAATTAAATTGTGATAACAAAATTCCGAGTATTTAATACAGAGACCTCTAAAGTACCATTTCAAAATATTATAGATTCTATCATCTATACAATATTAATTAGAATTAAATATACTGAAAAAATCCTGAATGTAAAGAAAATCAGTCAACCGGAAGTAGGACTTTATTGAACAGTTTCTTCAGTTTTCCACGACTTTCTCCATAAAGATACAATAGGAATAACTTTTTGTTTGGTACATTTTTCCAATAAAAATAGATTGATATCAGAGTGATTCTGGGGGGGGGGGCGCTGGAGAAGTCACGCTTCCCTCAAACATTAAAAATAAATAATTTCAGTCAATTAAAATTAAGTAAATTGTAATAAGAGCAGATTGTGTGAGTGTGATTGTGTTCTTACATACAAATTTATATTTACGAGTATATAATATATATTCATTCCATGCAAGCTAAAAACTTACATATCCCTTAAAGTATATTAGCTATTAACTTATAACATATGACCAAAAATCATATTTCTATACTTTACTCTTATTTAGAAAATAATCTAAAACTGGTACTTATAATTCAGGATTTTACCCTTCAAATAAAACAAAATCAAAATCAAAAACTCAACAAACATACATTATCTATAAAACAATACAAAACTAGTACCTATAATTCAGGATTCTCGCCCTTTCATATAAATCAAGAAATATACATACTCAAGAAACCATACTTTGTACAAAATAACCGATAATCCAACAATAAAAATATATACATACACACACACACACTTAATAACCCAATCTGTTCAGAAGGATCTGAACACGGCCAAAAAACAAATATTATACTGACCTTTTAACAAAGAAGAAAGCAATGGATAAAATGATACCACCGTAATTTGTACAAATACATCTTCCATCCCAAATTCAAAACCGATAATCCAACAATAAAAATATACTTAACAACCCAATCTGTTCAGAAGGGTCTGAATACGGCCAAAAACAAATATTACCTTTTAACAAAGAAGAAAGTAATGCATAAACCAAATTAATAAGTATCAAACCACTATAGTTTATATAAAATACATCTTCCATCCCAAATTCAATACCGATAATCCAACAATAAAAATATACACACACACTTAATACCAGGTTTTTTTGGGTGGGATGACTCCCCCCCCCCTCCAGCCCTTGAATTTAAATAATTATAACTAATTGCAAAAGTATCTTAATAGATAGATAAAATGATATGGAAACTATTGAAATAAAGTGTTTTTAATTTTTATTTTTATTTTTTATTTACTGGACATTTGGAATTTATTCTCGACTATTTTATAGATGGAATGGATGACCTTTTTTAGTAGAGAAGTGATATAAAAATTTTATTATCTAATCTTGAAATAGCCGCGGAAAGACTTTTATATTTTTGAATGACAGCTTACTGAAATGGAATGTATTACACAAAGATGAGTTAGTGAGTGAAATACGGAGAAGAAGAAATTCTAAAGAAGAAATATATATTAAGAATGAGAGAGAGAGAGTGTGAGGGAGAGAGAGAGAGAGAGAGAGAGAGAATGAAAAGAAAAAGAAGGAAAATGAAATAGTATATATATATTGTGTGTGTAGAGACTGATATAGTATCAGTAACATTTCTCAAAAATGAAACTCCACACAAGGGAGGGAGTGTTAAAGATAAGCGAGACAGAGAGATCTCTTTAGCTCTCTCTCTTTCAATTGTAGATGTTACCAGATAAGAACTGTATATCTGTTTGTCAGTGTATATGTGTTAGTGTATGTGTATATCACATGACAAGGAGTTGTAAGAAGTATAAGAGTGGTTATATAGTTGGTAAGGTTTGGTGAGTTAGTGGTAGAGTGGTGGTGGTGGTGGTAGACCAAAAGAGCAAGAGACCACGCAGGACAAAGACTGCGAAGGAGAGGCAGAGAAGTAGAAGAAAAATATGATTGGTATCTTTTATCTAGCGGCCTGTCACCTTCATCGCAACTCATTTCTTTAGATTAATCATTCTATATACATTCTAAAGTTACATATTCCTTGTGTATAGAATGTCTCCTACACACACAATAACATACTAACACACACACATACACACACACACACTCTAACCAAGATACCATCTAAGTGTTGTAGTTCCACTCTATACTGGCAATATTACATACCATGAAATAGCACAAAGAAAGAAAAAAATACGATAAGTAAACAGTTTTTTAGTTTATGGATGAACTTTTGCACAAAACTACAAATAACATATCTCTCTCTTTGATTTGTAACAATAATACATTATGGACGATTATGCTACGCACAATGCCAATGTAAGTAATTAGGTTTGTCAATTCATATGGAAAAAGATGGGGGGGAAATCAGATTTGAAAACTCACACGACTGTCTCTTACTGCGATTTACTACTTATAAAGGACTAATTCTATTCCAACATATAAATGGTTTTTTTAAATGTTTAGTTTTCTCCAATTTGTATGAATGAATCTTTATAAAACCACTTTTTTTTAGAAAAACATAATTTCCCCCTCCACCAAAAACCCATTTAAATGATTTTTTTCTTGTTTCAAACAGAAGTAAATAGTCTTTGTCAGCATCAAGGAAATATATGAAAATAGAGTAAATGCGTGTTGGACGACGCATTTACAGGCAATTCAGAGGAAATCTACTTGTATTTGACGGACAAAGTAAAGAAAACAGCTAAGGAAGTGCTGGGGAGGAGAGTAAGAAATAAAATTAAGAACAAGGATGAAGCAGAATATTTTGGAAGGAGTAGAAAGGAAAAGGGAAGCGCACAGGAAATGGCTGAGTTCCAAGAAAGAAGCAGATAGAAAGGAATATGTGAACATCAAGAAGGATTAAAATGAGGAAATAAGAGCTCTGAAAAATGAAGAATGGGAAAGAACCTGCGCGGGAATTAACATTCGACTAGGATTTCCAATTTCCAACAGTTTGTGGAATTCCAATTTTCGAACAAAATCGTTTAACCGGAAGTGCGACATAGATTTTTAATATTTTGAATAGATTTTTGACTATTTTGGAATTTTCTTGAAAACCACCATAAATGGTTTCCATTAATCTTGGAATACTAAACTGCACAAATATATCACTTTTATTTGCAACATATTCCCCCCCCCCCAAGTTATTGTAGTTCTGCAGATTTGTGGCGTTAAATTTTTCAAATGTTATGTGAAGTTTAATGTTTGAGGCGCTCTCTTCTGGACTATAATGTAATCACTTCTTCCGCCTCCCTAGGTAGGTACCTCTATAATTAATGTTAGAATAAATGAAGAAAAAAAGAAGTGTCGAGTAAATTTATAATTTTATACATAATTAACGGCAGTAAGAGAAAGTCGTGTGAGTGTTTCACAATAGATTTTTACTTCCTCTTACTTCTAGTAAGAGGAAGTATTGTAATCGTGTCAACTTTTCGATATCCGTTTTCACCGGAAATATCCCCTGAGTCAAAAAAAAGTGCTTTTTAGTAAATGGTCTGGGTGTGTGTTTGTGTTTGTGTGTGTGTGTGTGCATGTGTATGAGTGTGTGTGTGTGTATATATATGTGAACAGGATAGCTCAAATACGAAAAATCGTAGAAAGTTCAAAGTTGATATTCCGTTTAGGTATCACCGAAAAAGGATCCGACAGTGGGTCATCTGTCAAAATTCCCGAACCGGAAGTACCACTTTACTTGTTGTTTCTTTTACTTTTTTGCGTATTTCTCAAAAATGGCTCCGACGATTTTTTTCAAACTTGGTATATCAACTACACATACAAAGAGCAACAACTTTTTTTTGAAATGTTGCATTTAAAGGCAGTTATGGTAGGGAGGGGTGGTCTTAGGTTTTCATCTAAAGTGCTATTTCAGTTTATTAAACAATTCTATCATCTAAATAACTTTAATTAGAAATAAATTGATAGCCAAAATTCCGAGTTTCAAGAAAATTGGTAAACCGGAAGTGCGCTTTTACTAGACAGTTTTTTTTCAGTTTTCGACGAATTTCATTAAATTTTGGTACACAAACTATAAAATTTGTCAATTATAATTTTGAGAACTGGAGTAAGAGAAAGTTGTGTGAGTGTTTCACACCAGATATTTTTTGTTGTTTTGAAATATAGACAATATTTATGTTTATTTAAATATATATGTATAAAATTTATATATTTGTAATATATATACATAAATCGGCCGTGATAAATGGTTTAGGAAGAGAGGCGCAATATTTATCTACCCTGGGGGGCAAAAGCAATATTTAGCCAATGTATTTTTGAGACAAGAGATGGTAAAGAGGCGCTTCATTTTACATGAGGTATAAGGTAGGTTAAAAGATTTTATTAGAAGAAATAGCTACACTATCTGTATTTTAGGCGGCCGTCTCAGGTTTGGTGTATATTCTTAAACATATATAATATGAACTGTTTGATCTTTAAAAAATTGATTGTGCTTGTTTTTTTTTCTTAATTAAAAAATATTTCTTTTTTAACTATGTTGGTCATAAAAGTTTAGTACAGGTTCGATCTATCACACAATATATTAACGTTTATCATGTATGATGTTTATGATGATATCGTAAAAGTTTATATTGGAATCTGTGTGAGAAAGAGAGTGGGGATAAAAAAAAAAGAGCGCAAGTTGAAATCTTTGATAAATCTTTTACATCTGAGAAGTAAATATGTCTGCAAGTTTGTGTGCATATTTGTATGTGTGTATAAGAGTATGAATATTAGGTATTAGTTTGAGCAAGAGATACAGTACATACTTCATCTGTAAGTATAGATCGTGTGTTGGATGAGGCAGGTAAAAGAGGATCGCTTCTAGATGGATAAGAAACTGGGTTTCTTCTCACACAAACTCTCTCTCCTTCTCTTTCAAACACACACATACACACGCACACACACAAACACATACCCTTTGAAATGTTGGCCAGTTCCCATTCCTTAAAATTCTCTAATCTTACTGTTTCTCTCAAACACATAAAAGAAACAGACACACACACACATACACACCATTTCAATAATAACTTCTACTACAGTATAATACACAGAGCGCAACACTCGCACAGACGCACAGACCAAGAAATCCTAATCTCCATTATCTAGACTTTCTTATCTGGGTAGTTATTTCTTGGATAATATACGTATATACGTGCCCAGATCCTAGATAAACCATACGCAACCATTATTGGCTAAAGCCTAAAAACCCTCTAATGTAGATATGCGGTAATTTGAGGAATTCCACTATCTCCATACTGTCTGTCTATATTTGCGTTCAGTCCGTCTGCTGCTAGTATACCCTTCCCTACACATTTACTTACCTATCTCCCATATAACGCCCATTATACTCAATCTAACTATTATATTTGGATCTATATGTGCGTGTATATTTGTATAGAAAAGAGATAGTGTAGAGAGATAGAGATACAGAGAGGTATTTGTGTGTGTGTGTGTGTGTGTGTGTGTGTGTTGTGTGTGATATCCCCGGTATCTAAAACCAACCCAATCCGAGAGTACCCTCCCCCCCACTTCTTTATAGTATCCCCTTACAGATATATCGCGCAACGTATTTCCCAACTTACAAGCTCAAACCTTTACCCTAAAGCCCTTAGAATCCCTGTACGTATTACAGATACACATACACACATATCTCTCTTGTCTATGTTGACTAACTGGAGACACATTAGATAACAACTTAGTTTTATTACATATAAGTTCATTATGGGCAATCAAAACGAGGTGGAGTGGTCGTATAGGGGGAGGGTACAGGCGGAATTGCTTGGGCTATAATGGGAAACTAGCGGAAGGGAAATGATACTATATACGTTCTCTAATATGCACGAGTTGTAAACACTAAACTCGAGATAATCCAATCATTACTTATTCTCTTTATAGTAAGAGTTTTTACGAGGTTGGACAGAGAAAAATGTAGAAGAGAAAAATAAACTGATTGAACACTGATTTATTAACTGAGAAACAAGGAGCGCAAGAGTCCATCGGCAGTTACGCTACCACTTCCATATTTAATTCTGTAAAGACTTATAGAATTGAATATGGAAGTGGTAGCATTAGTAGAAGACAAGACCTAACTGTCAGAGAAGTTGTGATCATGATGTTTTCTTGAAGAATGTGTGTACAATACTGAATTGTAGACTGATTGTTTGAGCCTAGCTAGCCCTTATTTTACTTTTAGAATACTTTCCCTACTTCTCCTTCCATATCTACTCAGGGGTTAAGGTATACGGATCTTGATCTCCCCTAGCTCGTAGTATGGAAATGCGTTAAGTCTCATGTGATAGCCATCCACCAGGATGACATAAGAGTTGAGTGGATTGCCATATGATTTTTTTGTTACAGGCAAAATATGCTGCCAGCAATCCATTACGACTTACTTATTAATCCCCACTATACTCAATTATTCTATCAGTTTACATTGGTTATGAAACTATTAAAACTATTAAACATACAGAGCGTCATCTTTAATGAAAGTTATTGTTTGTACTGAAAACTCCAAGTAGACTAATACAAATCATTGGACAATCTGAGCCAAAAAATGGTGGTCCCACCAATTATAGTTATAAAACAAAACTGTTAAGACGATAAAAAAAGAATATCTATCCAAATTTAACACAAATTATTTTGCTTAATCAGATATCTAATATAAAGAGTGGCTATGTTTAGTGATTTGGCCAGTTATGGATTAGTAATGAGCTAAAAAAAAAAAAAAAAAATCAAGTAGCTACTAATTTACAGTGTATACTACAAAATGCAAAGTATTAAAAAATATTTACTCTATTACATACCTTTGAAAAATTCAATGTACATACCTGAAACATAAACAAAATTATACTTTAATTAAATCTGAAAATTATCAATAAAAATCTTAACTAAAATGAGGTAGTCTATTTTGTGTTTTGATACATATAAGTGCTGAACCAAGCAATCCAGTGACAGTGTTCTCGAGGTTACACTTTTGGAGCTTTCCCTCAGATAGCTTTAGGACTTGAGTCAGGAGCAAGAATGAGGTAAGCTTGAAGATACGGAACCTATAGAATCTCTACGAAAACACTATATTTCCAGATCTTTTTTTTTTAGAAAGTTGCCTTTGTTGCACAAACTATTCTCTAAAGCATATGATTGGCAACTAATGACCCGGTATCCCTTAGTGACCCAAGTAAATATTTCAGGTTACCCATTTAATATTCGTCATAAAGTTAGAGCTTTTTGGCTTTCTCTATTCTTGATTAGTAGAGGAAGTATAAGGATTTGCGTATGGGCTCTAGGAATAGAGAGATATGCATCTTCTCGGATAGCCAGGCTGCGCTGAATGCACTTCGGGCATTCAGACTTACCTCTTCTCTGGTAGAGACTCCCTGAAGGTATTATCCCGGCACAACAGAGTTCGGCTAGTATGGGTGCCGGGGCATAAGGGGATTAAAGGTAACGAAATAGCCGACCAACTGGCCAGGGAGGGAGCGAATACTCCCTTCTGTGGGCCGGAACCTGTTCTGGAAATAGCCAAAAGCATGGCGAGGGCGTCTCTGAGAGAATGGACTCGGAGAGAGCATAATCGTCACTGGCGGCTAAGTACTGGGGCAAAACACGGCAAAATGGTCATGCCAGAGCTGTGTAGAAGGAGAACCAGAGACACCCTGGGTCTAAGTAGGTATCAGATTTCTCTGATAACGGGCTTGTTTACTGGGCATGGTAGGTTCAAGAAACAACTGCACAAGGTGGGATTGGTGGATGTAGAGCCCTTGTGCAGACTGTGTTAGGAGGAGGAGGAGACGGCCTCCCTCTCACCTATGTTTGATTGCGTTGCAATCGGCAGATTGCGGTACAAAATCTTCGGCACGTTGAGACCGGAGGGGCACGAAGAAGGACTGGTGGGGAAGGTTCTGGACCTCATGAAGATGGGGGCTTCCTCTACTAGGTTTCGAGGGGTTGGCACAATAAGCCTCAATGGGAGGCTGCAGTGCCTGGGTTTGAATCCCCCCCTGCATAATTCTAATTCTAATTCTAAGTATAAGGATCGTGTCAAATTTTTGAAATTGACTTTTTACCGGAAATACAGACGTTTTCAGGCCCCTTGCAGTGGGGGGATGCTTCTACCGAATTTTGTTTGTCTGTGTGTGAACAAATTTTCAAAAACGAAAAAAAATCACAGGAAACTCAAACTTGGTATTTCGTTTAGTTACTAACTGACTCGATGGTTTCGAGCAAAATCGATCTAGGAACGGAAAAGAAGTAAAACTTCACTAAATAGTTTTTCCTGTTTTTTCTTTCACGATTTCCTCGAAAAGGCTCCAACGATTTTCATCAAACTTTATCTACATACTTTTATTTAAAAACATTTTCCATTCAATACTATATAACATTTACATTCAGTAATAATAATTATAATTAAATGTACCGCGAAAATTCTGTATTTGGAGGAAATTAGTTGACTGCGATTTTCTCTATAATACCAACAATTTGTTATTACACTTACTATACAAACAGAGCCCTATCACTTTTGTTTTTAAAGTCTTTTTTTACCAAGGAAACTTATTTTATAAACTTTCTGTAAAGTTGGAAGGGTCATGTTCCCTCAAAAAATATTTAAGACGTATAAACATTTAATAAAATTTATAAGTTTGAGAGAGTTTGAAAATTATAACTATATAAATTGGAATAAGAGACAAGATGTGTGGGTGTTTCACAACAGTTTTTTTTTTTTTAAATTACATAAAATTTAGAACCGTACATTTTACTAAAGAGGCACTTTAGTAACAACTTTGCAACAATTAAGAACCCTTCCACATTCAAATTTTCCAGGAAATACTTGCAGAATAGCTATTTATAACGGGTACGTAATACACACAGAATCGAATAAGATTTGAAGCTATTTTCGAGAACATAGCCGATAAAAATGAAAATTCTAATAATGTCCGGTTAGCAAAGTTTGACTGAAATTTTCATTCATATTGAATTTCCTGATTGTATCTTGATGGGATATCAAGTTTAACTTGCTGATTCTAAACAGATAATTTTAAATTCATGCACACACACACACACACACACACATATATATACAGAGTGTCCCAAGGTATATGGATAACGACTTTTTCTCGGAAACTAAGCTAGCTAGAAAAAAAAACTAAAAAATACATGTCCCCGTAGTTTTTTTGTTAGAAATTCAAATTTAATTTGCAAATTTGTTTTGGTGCTTCGAGAAGCGAGATACAGGCACCAACTTCATTTTTTATATTAGGGAGGTGAGGTTTTTTATTTAAGAAATAGATTCCTCTATTTTTTGTAAGAAAAATTTACTTGAACGGAGTATGATGTAGAGATGTATTTCTTTGGTCGTAAGGTACAATGGGCAGGAAAAAGCATGTGTATGCATCTCTAATGGTGGAGGCCAGTTCGAGCAAGATCTGTAATTAATGAGGAGTAAAATTTATAATAAAATAGTACTTTTCTTCTTATTCAATCAAAAAAACCGTTATAATATCATCTTGAAATTTCTTATAGGAATCATGTTTTCATTCATAACTTGTAAAATATATCGCTCAAAGAAAAAAATCGTTCAAGTAAATTTTTCTTGCAAAAAATAGGGGAATCTATTTCTTAAATAAAAACCACACCTCCCCAATAGAAAAAATGAAGTTGGTGCCTGTATCTCGCTTCTCGAAACACCAAAACAAATTTGCAAATTAAATTTGGATTTCTAACAAAAAAACTACGGGGACACGTATTTTTTAGTTTTTTTCTAGCTATCTTAGTTTCCGAGAAAAAGTCGTTATCCATATACCTTGGGACACCCTGTATATATGTATATATAATTTAGGCAGTAAGAGAAATTAAAAAGCTAGACACAAACTCAAATTATAGTTACAAAGTAACTTACTTCTTTTTTGTTTTTACATTTTGTTTTACCAAAGAAAAAAAATTGCTTGTAAAATTTGCGAAAGATTTGTCTCACCTTATAGTTTAGTCAGTTCTATTCACTCGCGCACTCACGAGAAAAAAAATCGCTTCCATGCACTAATAACAAAGGGTGTTCCCAAAATTGCGGATTTTCAAAAATTGTATTATTTAGGCCGTATAACTGCTATATAATTGCACAATCTTAGGATACATGCAGATAATATAACCAGAATGAATGCATTTAAAATTGAATAGTATATACAGTTAAAAAGTTGTTGCATGTGAATAATTAAAATTGATCACATTAAAAAGTAGTGTAACAGTGCATAACGATTAAATGATAGCATAGTGGTGTCTACTAAAATGATTTAATGAAATAACCCCCACACTAGACTGCATATCAAGGGCAATGATTTATAATAGCAAATGCATTAGCAGATGACGTGAGAATTTAATGCATCTTTTCTTTATTCCATAGTAGAAATGATAAAATTTATACAATTTTTTAAATGGTATTTAGCAAAAGAAAAACTTGTATGTAAATTATTTCCTATGTAATAAAAATTTTTGCATTTTATTTATTTTTTTATTCTTGTTAATAAAATAATAATTTATCTTAAATGAAAATCAATGTCAAAAAGAAAAAGCAGAAGAAAAAATTCTGCATGGGGCATCTGATGGTCAGTTTATGCAACCTCATAAATACAAACATGAGACAGAAATTCACTTGACAAACTTTAAAAGAAAGAAATAAAACGAACGGTAAGTATGACTGGCAATATAAAGAAGAGGAAGTAGAACTGTAGAATCACAAAAATAATGATTAAATAAATAAATAATATGTTCCCCTCCCCCCCCCCATTTGATGGATCCTTAAATAAAGAATCAGAAAGCAAAAAAAGATCTTCTTCCTTTAGTCTTTTTTCTTGGAGAATTATTCCGTCTGCCCTTATACCAGAGGATACTTCCTGTATCGGGAATTTCAATCTTGATTGACTTCTTGAATTTGTTAACCGTTACATCCAGAATAAGAGAAATAATGTCTGCAAGTGCAATGTGGGCAAACAATACGACAACCATACTACTAAAACTGTCAGTTAATTGGCCAGGTGATTTTCTAAAATGATGTTTAATTCAATTAATAGCCATTAATAAGAACAGCATTTGTTTAACCATTTCTTTCTAAATCAATGTAACTATTTTACTTTTTCTTATTGTTAAGAGTGAATGTAATATCGAATTCTTAAGAGTTTTTACAAATTGGTCTGTATTTGCGTGTGTGTGTTTTGTCAGCATAACTGAAAATCAAAGAAACCTGAATTTCGCATTTAGAGGAGACGACAATAAAGTTTTAGTCGAAAATCTCTCAACCGGAAGTATCACTTTACCGATCATATTGGAGGGGGGATAATGTAGTGCAAGAAGAAATGCAAAAATAAATAGTTTTGAAAAATATTTTAAATGAAATACTTTTGGCAAAAATAATGTATTTAGAGTCAGGTACTATAATTTAAGGTCATTGTTGCTAAAGAGACAAAAGCACAGGAATCCGTTAGGAAAATTACAATGCCACTTGGCCAACTGTTTTGTAAGAGAAAATCTCCCGTTAGAGAGGGCATTCCTTCAAGACAGTCTGCATTCTGCTTTCAAAGCCAGAACACTTACTTCAGGAATCGCTCTCTTAAACTCAGTACCAGTGATAGAGATTTGCCTTTATTCTAGATAAACATCATTTATTAAGATATAGTTGTGATATTGTAATGTACTTAAATTTGCTTAGATAATAATACCAATGAAATGTAATTGGTGTGATGTGTTGTAGTGGAAATGTAGGTGTGAAATTTTTACATTTCTTCTTCCACTACGCTATTTTCTTGAAACTTGGTATATCAAAATAAAATCATAAAATTTCACTTTTATTAGAAACATTTTTCCTGGAAAAACACACTCAGGAATGACGTAAGGCGGTTTCCTCGAAAGTAATATATGAATCTGCCTGCCTATATCGCGGTTCTCAACCGGAGCGCCCGGAGAAAGCAAAGTATTGCAGTGAAGAATATTTGCAGTGAGTCATATCATAGGCAACTCGCAAACAAAAAAATTAAAAAAAAATCTGCTCTGAAACACTCAAACGACTTCCTGTAACTTTAATTAATACAATTTAATTAAGAAACATTCTTCAAAATAGCGATGTTACAATATTTAGTTGGGCTGGGGATATTAATATACCGTATACCGTAGGGCCCTATGTGGAGCGCTCTATGTCAAAACTCGGTAAGCTTGTGCAAATTTAATTATAAACGAACTGACAGACCTCCAATTCCCTTTTAAAATAATTTTTTTCAGGACAATGTATCAAACCAAAGTGGATACGTTTCTATCTATCCAGCATCTATCGTAATGATTACTTTTATGTAGGCAAACTAAACAGCAGACAGACAAATGAACAAACACACAAACAAGAAAGAGAGAGTGTGTGATTGAGAGAGAGAGAGCGGGAATTCCTAAAAACATGTGCAATTAGAAAGGCTGGACTTACTTCCCTCAATGAGCTCCCACACTTTTTTTATCAAATATATTACTTTTGTGTCAAACCAATTTTTACTAAATGAATCAAACTACTTAACACGATAGGGTTCATTCAAAAAATTTTTAGAAATTCAAATTAAAATTTTTTTTTAATGTTTTTTCGGACGATTTATAGAATAGAATTATCAAGTAAATTGAGAATCAATTCATATTATGTTTGTTGCCTTATTATTGGTGCATAAATAAAGTCGAATAATCTAACCATTAACTGACCACATATGAAAGAATGAGTGTTATTAGTAGGTATACACTAAGATGACAATAATAGTTATCGTTTAGGTGAGTTACCCTACATGCTGTACACTTCTTGTGTAATAAAGTTTTTGATCGGACAAGAACAAAATGGGGGAATGGGAGGGCAGGAGATTGTCCTCAGTTTTCGGTATTATGTACGATGATGGTGATGAGACAAGGACACAAAGCTAAAGGGGGAAACCTGATAAACAAGAAGAGATAGAAATGGGTACAATTATAAAGTCTAGGGTACAAAACATGTCCAACTGAACTAGCCTGGGCTTGGCCGCAGCAGGACACCTCACTCCGCGCGCTGAGGTCCACTATTGCTGTTCTGTATACAGTGTGGAACATGGAAGGGTTACGATGTTTTGTAGGCAACCCTTTTTAGCAGAGTAGTTCGTAGTGGTAGTAATAGTGGATGTAGTAGGGTAATTGTGGCCGTTATCAGCAAAACTGTGTTTTGTGTATGTGTGTGTATGTGTTTGTAGAGAACGTGAGTCTACCACTTGCAATAATGTTATCAGCAACTAGAAAGTGAGATTCACCACCAAACTGGGCGCACCCTTCCCTTGCAACGCTCTCAGATTTATCATCGTCTCCAAAAAAGGACGACCACCAGAGAGTTTTTCAACCCTCCCACTACACACACACACACACACACACACAGACTACTAGAGCCGATGTCCGAGTTTCAGATAAGAGACACTATGGGCAAGTTGAGTTGGAACGAGGTATGGTAACGCCTTTGGAATGGTCGTCTTCCCATCCTCGCCAGCCCAAGCACAGAGGACTCTCACCATCCTCAATATTATCTGTGCTCATCTATTAGCATCATCAAAAACAGACCCTTACACACAAAGTAACTAAATATTTATTATTTCCTTGAAGAAACCAAAAAAAAACAAAATTATATCAAAAAGTGACAATGGATACAAAAGATTTTCCTCTTAAAATAAATGTAATGCATTGCTGGCAACATATCTCGCCTGCAGTCAAAAATTTATAGGTACGCAAATCCAGCCGATTCTGCACACAGCTAAGCACACTCAGCACATCATATATATGAGACCCCCCACAACTCTCTCAAAATATATTCTCCACTCATTCAAAATCAAATTATTCAAATTGTAAACTAAGGGGAGTTCAACGTCCTTTTTTTCCACTCAACCCATGGCCACGTTGTTCATGATGGCGTGGAAAACGAAACATTGAAGTTCTGCCGGGATCGCGATGCTTACTATTATAGTAGTAAGAGAAAGTAATAATAATAATAATAAAAAAAAAAGAATTATTGTTTTAAAAAACATAAGTTTATCTTGGGTAATTATTTAAAAGCGCTATTATCTTTTGGGAAAGAAAGATAGTGGATGTGGCTGAGAGAATGAATGGGTTAGAGAGTGTACCGAGTGTTTGTGTGTGTGTGTGTGTTTGTGTCTGTGAGAGGGAGAGAGAGAGAGAGAGAGATGATTGGTTAATAAGTATAAAATGTGGGCAAGATAGTTTATAATCAAAGTTCCATTAGTATTAAGAGAACTTTTTAAAAATAGATTCCAATCTTCTTGAGAATCAATCCTATCCAGAAAAACTCACAGCTTCCTATAAGAGATAACACAAACAGGGAGAAATATATATATAATATATAGATAGATAGATAGATAGGAATTAGATTAAAATAAAAGTTGGAGTAGTAGAAGAGGGCCCTCCTTGAAATAAAGGTTGTCCCATTAACGGCTCAACGTCAACACACCTGATATTTACTGCGCTATACTACTACCAACCTTCATAAGTTTTTTATGTATTTACCTTTTTTTTTCTCCTTCTTACTTTACTTGTTTCTTTTTTTCCATTCACCATACTTATTTAAAAAATACTTAATTACTATATAAAAGAAATTAGATCCATTCAAAATCACTTAAAAGTGATATGACAGTCAAAACAATTTAATTATATATGTAAACAATTAATTAATTTAAAAAAAAAAAAACTGTTTGAAAACTCTAGCTTCGAACCTTTACAACTATTTGAATAAAAAAAAAAAAAAAGTGAAAGAAGGGAGATAGGCAAGTAATTTTAAAGCCATTATTTAATTTATTATTAGGAAATAATGAGATGATCATTCAAAAGTTTCAATTTTTATTTTTCAGACCTTTAAGAGAAATTGTTTAACATTTTCTATAAAACTGATTTATTTATGAACAAAATTGAATTGGGAGCATCTTCCTGCAAGTTTTAACACTCTCTAATGGACATCACAATAAACCTCAGAATTTATTAAATATCTTTATAAACTTGGATTTATTAAATTTTCTACTACTCGGGACACAGAAAGAAAAATGAAATTGCATCTTTAGTTATTACAAATGCAGAAATGTCAATTGTCAGGTATTTTTGATGGAGCTAAATACAATGTATAGTAGTTATTGAGATAATTTATATAGTATACTTTGATTTTTTTTTCAAAACTATAATTAGCGACAGACAATTCGTGTTAATTTTGTGAAAATATGACAAAGAACTTGAGAGAGAAATATAGCGCAACTGAGGTTTTACAGGAATTATAAACGAAATATTTACAAAGAAAAAACGAATTAGAATCTAATCTGAAATAAAATTACATAAAGAGAAACGTAAAAGGTCGTCCTAATCGATGGAAAAGAGATTAAGAAATTTAAATAAAGAATAAAATCAGAAAAGTCAACTATTTCTAAAACTAAATTGGGAATTCTGCTATATATGTTATAGCGTAAACTTTGTATTTATTCATTTCGAAATTTACAACTAGGTACAAGCTATGTATATAACAAGTGAAAATGATATAAGTACATAAAATAAGAAAGTGATTAGCGTGAATGATAGGTTATCCATTGATAACTAACTTGTTAAGGACAACAGCGCTTCAATCTTCTTGGAGGATTGTTTGGAAGTGAAGTTGTGGAGAGAATGTGAACAAGAGGAGATTTGGATGGAGGAAAGGGTGATGATGGAAGTTGTGATACCTGGATTTTGTTAGGGATGGACGAATAAAATCTAGAAGTCTTGTTGGAGATGTTATAAGGAGCGTCGCTAATGCGACATAGAATCTTGGATTGGAGGTTTTGAATTTTGTTAAGATTGCTTTCTTTTTCAATTCTATAAAGTTCTAGTCAATAATTCCAAACTGGTATAAGCAAAGCGGTGTACTCAAGAAGTCTGGTTAAAGAAGGCTCGTTGCAGGACGAGTCTAGTATGGGGATTCGATGTCAATTGTCTGTCTAAGTCCAAGATAATGAACATGGTCTGCAGGTGATATACGGATGACTTTTTTATTCAGAGTGAATATTATAAATTTAGATTTATTTGTGTTGATTTTTATTTACCATACTGCAAATAAAAACAAAATATTTAAACCAGTTATAATGGAGTTGTTGAGGAGAGAAATTAGGTTTGAATTAATTAGACGAGACATGAAGACACTGTTATAATATAGCTATAAGCTTACACAAACTGCACTGGACTTGTAATGATTTTATAGAATAAAAGGTGGGAGTAGAGATATGACACGATGCGATGTATGATTGAATCCGATAGATAGATGTCTAGGTCTCTCACTCGCTTATATACAGGTTCTCCCCACTCTAGCCTGCTTAAGTCAGAGAGTACCAGAGAGAGTCTGTTTTCTCTCGGTCGGGCTTGTGTTCTCTTTCTTGCCGTTACATCGTATTAATAATATGTTTAGATAGATCCATAAAAAATTGAAGACCACAGATATATTTATAAGAAACTAACCAATGAAGCAATAAAAATGAAGATGTTGACGAGAATCTGAACTTTTATTTAATTTTTTTTTTTAAATCTGTTGTGAAACACTCATACGACTTTTTACTACTCCTTTAAATACAGTTATATATAAAAGGGCAAATTTTCTTTATATTTCAAATTTTGTTCATATGCCTTAAGCTAAATATACTGGTAGTGAGGAGACAAGTGCCAATCTATCAACTGAGCCAAATAGAGAATAATTATGTTATATAGAGAGAGGCCAATAATGCTGAACAAACTCATTTGAATTTTAACGTCTCACGTTCTTCAGAACATTATTATCTCCACTTCAAAACGTTATATTCAGGAAAATGAGACCAAATAAAAGTGATAGGCTTATATCTGTGCAGTTAGTATTCCAAGTTTAAAGGAAATAGCTGTATTAGTCATTTTTAGTGAAAATTCCGAAACATTCCAAAATCTATTCTGCAAAACTGCATTTCAGGTTAACTGATTTTTTTTCAAATTTGGAATTCCACAAGGTTTCTGATCTATATTAATATTATAGGGACAGAACCATAAACTGTACTGAAGTGATATTTTAGAGGAAATCTTAACGCTATTGTTTCCCCCAGAACCTCCTACGGGAAAATGTTTTAAATAAAAGTGATAGGTATTTATGTTTGCAGGTAGTACATCAAGTTTAAAGAAAATAGTGGGAACTGTTTTCAAGAAAATTATGAAAAACTAACTAAATTGCATTTCTAGTTGTTGAATATTTTTTGTAACCTGCGTGTCAGAGTGGTGCGGTGGTAAAAGTAAACGGAAAAACTAAATTTGTGTTTCCATTCGTCTAATGAAATTTTATTATAAACAAAATGAAATTTATAATCTAATTAAATAAAAATCTAATGAGAAACACTCACAAACTTTCTCTTATTCCAGTTTTCAAAATTATAATTGACAAATTTTATAGTTTGTGAACCAAATTTAATGAAATTCGACGAAAAACTGAAAAAAAAAAACTGTTCAGTAAAAGCGCACTTCTGGTTAACTAATTTCCTTAAAACTCGGAATTTTGGCCATCCATTTATTTCTAATTAATTTTGTGGGGGTTGATAGAATTGTATAATCAACTATGATAGCACTTTAGAGAAAAACATAACCCGACCCCTCCCCTAAAAGTGCCATTAAATGAATTTTCCTAGAGAAATGTTTCAAATAAAAGTTGTAGATCATTGTATGTTTGGATTATATAGTTAGTTTCAAGAAAATTGTCGGAGCCATTTTTGAGAAAAAACGCGAAAAAGTGGAAAAATCATTTAGTAAATTGGTAAATTAAACGCACTTCCGGTCATCCGATTTTTTCCGAACTCGGAATTTCAACAAAATATTTAATTCTAATAATTAACATTATTTAGATGATGGAATTGTTTAATAAACTGAAATAGCACTTTAGATGAAAACCTAACTCCACCCCTCCCCAATAACTGCCCTAATTGTTTCAAATAAAAGTTGTAGCTCTTTGTATGTGTAGTTGATATACGAAGTTTGAAGAAAATCATCGCAGCCATTTTTGCTAGTTTAAAAAAACCAACTAGTAAAGTGGTACTTCCGGCTGAGGAATTTTGACAGATGACCCACTGTCAGATGCCATGGTGATACCTAAACGGAATCTCAATTTAAACTTTCTACGGTTTTTTTGTTTTTGAGCTATGCTGTTCACATACACACACACACACCATTTGCTAAAATACACTTTTTTGGACTCAGGGGACCTCAAAACGGATATTTCTGGTGAAAACTCGATATTGAAAATTTGATACGATTACAATACTCTTCCTGTTTCTAGGAGTAAGAGGAAGTAAAAATGAATTTAATTCAGATAAAATCTAATTTTATTTTAATTAAAATCAGTCTAAGATTTTATCTATTTATTTAAAAAAACAAAAAAAAAGCAAATACTATTCAAGAATTTCATGGAATTTTTAAGGTTGTCATTTTTACTCGAAATATGTTCAGGCGGGCTTAACGTCCAACTACCAAATTAGGTGTCGTGGACGGGGGGGGGGCGGAAGCACCTACTTTAGTATTAACATTTTTTAAACAAATATAAAATTTAGTTATACGCTGGACTCGAACTGTGGGTCCTCCCACTTACAAGTCCATGCTCATAACCAATACACCAACACCCGCCCCCCGAAATATGTTAATATAACAAGAATGCAAAGAAATATTAAAATGGAGTGTATAGTAATTAGTTTTATATATACATATTAATGATATATTTAGGCCAGACACGTCTAGACATATCAGAAACCAGGAAGATGTACGTACTACAGTCTTCATGTATAGGCAGACAAGAGAAGCTATATAAAGTAGAGAACCGCCTCAATCCTAACCATCTTACCTGCGTTTCTATATATACGTAGATAATGGTTACACACGGACGTCTGGATATCCAGTAACTTGACAGGTAATAAGGAGTATAAGATTTGTAAAACACTTCATATCATACTATGCTAGTAATCATCTAGTTACACTCAGTCAGACATCCCCTAAGAAAACTACAATCTTCAACCCTTAACTATGAATTATTTTAGGGGTATAATATTAAAATAATTAAATGCTTAGACAAATGAAAATTATAATAATAATAATTAAAACGAGTAAATTAAATTAATTTCAATAAATCAAACCCGCACTTTCCTATTTCGTTTTTGTTATTAAAAAAAAAAGAAACTATTTTATACTTTTTCTTATTACAGTTAGAGGAAGTCATGCAATGGTAACACTTTTTCCAAATATCAGAAAGGCATTATCCTAAAGTCTCTAATACTAATAAATATTGTATTTACAAAATTAATCAGTGTGTACACTTTGTTCGTTTGTACCAACAATATATATTCTATATAAAACTCTAAAACTATACCGCAGAAAATTAAAATGAAAAATTCAAACTTAAAAATTTCCATCCAAATCCTTAAATTGAATATTCCATTTTATTAATTTTTTTTTTTCAGTTCCTCAGTTTTTCTTCAAAAATGGCTACATCTAGTTTTTTATTTTTTTTTATAAGCTTTTAAATTATTTTCTGATTACCTTCTCTCTCACTCCTAGTAAGAGGAAATAGATAGAAAAGCTGTATTTAATGTAAAATTACATTATTACGGTGGAGTCCTGAGATACATTACAAATACATTTTTTATTTTATAATTAAATAGTAATTCACAATAATATTCTTATACTTTAAAATAACATTTAACAATATTGTGATATGAGTAGTATTTCATGCAATATACTAATATAACAAGAAAATATTCAAAGTACAACATATAATTTCAAGTTACAAAAGTAGAAAAAAAAAAAAAAATATTTTATTTTACTTTATTTTTTATTTTTTTTCCCCCTCCCACCCTTTTTTTATATTAATTAAAAAATTAGTATATAGAATTCGTTTATTTATTTCAAGAGAGGAGAAACAAAAGAAAGTAGTAAATAATAATAATAATAATTAAACATATAGACATATGTACCGCATCACTAGATTATCACTATAAATTCACAAATGCTCATTAGGTAAGAGAGACAAACAAAGGATGAGATAAATATTAAGATTAAAATTAAATTGTTGAAATCTTGTAAATTTGAATTTAATTCGCTATACATATTCCTATGTAATGGTAGAAGATAATTAATTTTACTGTTTAAATGGTATTATGTTGACCGGAAGATATGACCTGAGTTTGGAAATCAGTCTTTCAGTAGATCAGACCTAAGTTGGAGAGAATTGATGAGATATAGGTAAATTGCTTTTACCTTCTTAGGGCATAATTTAGACAAGAGCTGGTTGAACATATCGTCTTCAGATGAGGAGCTTAAAATATATTTTGAAATAAATGTGTTTCTGAGGTCTTTAAAAGCTAAACAAGAGAATAGGAAATGATATATGGTTTCGAAAACTAACATGTGGCAACAGCAGCATATCTCCTCCTAGTTAATGTAGTATTGGTTTGAGTTCCAATATATTTTGAAGATTTTTTGGGAGGTAAGGCGAGTTTGACAGATCAATCTTAATTGGCTGAAGTAAATAGTTTTCAGCGGAGTAGGTAGATTTGATTATTTTGTACTGAGGGGCGAATGTTGAGTTTGTCATTCTGTTGATATCGTCCTGTTTCTGCTTACTAATGTGCATCCTTGTCTTGGAGAGCATAATGTCCAATGAGCGATAAGTGAGGGCATTGTTGCTGACACCAATTATAAATTCAAATACACCCGCCCTGTTTCAATCTAATAAGAGGAAATATTGCAATCGTGTCAAATTTTCGATACCGAGTTTTCACCGGAAATATCTGTTTTGAGGTTCCCTGAGTCCCAAAAAGTAGGTTTTAGAAAATTGTGTGTGTGTAGATATTGAAAGCGTAGCTCAAAAATGAAAAACCGTAGAAAGTTGAAACTCGATATTCCGTTTAGATATCACCGTGGGATATAACAGTACGTTGTCTGACAAAATTCCTCAATCGCAAGTACCACTTTATTAGTTGTTTTTTTTTTATTTTTTTTGCAATTTTCTCAAAAATGCCTCCAACGATTTTCTTGAAACTTGCAAAATCAATTAAACACACAGAGATCTACAACTTTTATTTGAAACATTTTTCGAAAAAATTCATTTAAGGGTGCTTTTTTGGGGAGGAGTTGGGTGACGGCTTCCCATTAAAGTGCTATCATCGTTGATAATACAATTCTATCATCCAAACAAAATTAATTAGAAATAAATAGATGGCCAAAATTCCGTGTTTCAAGAAAATTAGTAAACTGGAAACTTTTACTGAACAGGGTTTTCAGTTTTCGACGGATTTCATTAAATTTGGTACACTACCTATTACTCAATCATAATTTTGACAACAGAAGTAAGAGAAAGTTGTGTGAGTGTTTCACACCAGTTTTTTTTTTTTTTGTTTAATTAAATTTATCGCTTTTATTTGAAAATTTATTGGAGAAAAATTATTTTAAGAAAAGTGGAGAACATTGCAACGTTGAACTTCCCTTTAAACTGCCGGGAACTGTATAACTTCCTGGTTCTACAAATCAACCCCCACATTATGTACTAAAGACAATAATTAAAGAATATTAAAAAAACACAATGTTTGAAAAAGATTTGTCATTTTCTAGTGAAATGCAAAAAAAAAAAGAGAATATGGTAATTTGTTTTTAAAAGAGATGTTTTAAAAATTATTGAATGAATAAAGAGTGTTACTTAGAAGGTGAGAGGTTAGGAAAATATAAATTAGTTTTATAAACTAGATTACTTGAGAATGCTGATGCTTTGTGAAGATGAGGAGACAGTCATAGTTACCATTTACTACTTACTATACGTTAAAAAAGTTGCGGAAGATCCGATACATATTTCAGTTGGCCAGTACGCCAGTACGCCGATATCTGAATAAAGGCGATAAATTGTTTAACACAAGAAGGTCATTTTTAAGAACAATGTTCAAAAGAGAGAAAATGAAAAATTATAATTAATTTGTGAATGTAAAAAGTTTGTGAAGATGTTAAAGTATGTATTTTACATTACACGAAGACGTATATGTGGTGTTTATATGCGATGACAGTTTGAAAAGAAGAAGAAACTAATGAGGACGATGAAATAGAAAGCAGATGATACAAGCATAGGAACTAGATGTAGTACTTTGTTTTAAAGACATTTAATAAAATATGGAACAGGTAAAACTGTAACGGAAAGGAATGGAAACAAGAAGAAGGAAGGAAGGTTATAGAGGAAATGTCAAATTTATTGTAAAGTATAACAATTTTTAGTACTATAACATATATTAAACAGAGCGGTAAACAATTTTTTTTTTAATAAATAAATTTCAATTTTATATACTCTAGAAAATATAGTGTCGCTTTCACTGGATTTTCTGAAAATAGACCGTAGATATTTTTGGTGAAAAGAGTTATAATTTCATTTCAGTTTAGTTAACAAATTCATTTATTTCATTTTTACAAATGAAATACTGTATAATAATTTAAAAACTCGAAGAATACTTTTTGCTTCATGGCGGAAATATATGCAGTTATAGAGAAGATCAAATACACTCTGAAACAGAATTTTGAACCCAGTTGTTTTTTGAAATCAGAACTCTCTGATTCTTTCCAAGAGAAATGAAAAAGAAGTCAAAAACTAATAAAAGCCTAAATATCCTCTAGAGCAGCACCAATAAACATTGAGCATAAAAAATTGCCATCTTCGCCCTATTTCAGATAATTTAAATCCTGTTCTATGTTTATAGTCTGAATTTCCCTATAAATTCAAATAATTAAACATAAAAAAAATATTAAATTATTAATTTAAGAATTAAATATTAAAAATTAAACATGAAAAATTTCCTAATAAGTGGAAGTATTGAACCGTGTCAAATTTCCGATATCGAATTTTTACCGGGAATATCCGCTTTTGAGATCCCCTGAGTCCAAAAAAGTCTGTGTATGTTATATTTGAACAGCATAGCTCAAAAAATGAATAATCGCAGCAAGTTCAAACTTGATATTTCGTTTGGGTATCACCATGGGATCTGACAGTACGTTATCTGTCTAAATTCCCCAACCTGAAGTACCACTTTAATAAATTTTTTTTTTTGTTTTTTTTTTTACTTTTTTTGCAATTTTCTCAAAAATAGCTCCAGTGATTTTCTTGAAACTTGCAAACTCAGAGATCTACTAGAGCACCATGCTCCTCCGGTTTTTCTCCAATCGCCGAGTCTGATAGTCATGAACTAAGTTCTTGTAAACTTGATTGGATTTTCATTTAATAAAGTTTCTATCGCACATCACACTGCTTGATTGTATCTGAAAAGATTGTCACACCAACTTGATACTCAAGATTCTGACAGTTGAGGAAAATCCGAAATTGGCCCACTATTAATAATGTAAATGAAGCATGCAATGAATGTTAAAAATCTCAACAATGTAAGTATATTCATTTTACTTATAAACATCTTGCAAGAAAGTTGTTCTAGGGGAATGTTTGACGTTAATATGATTTGCTCTTCAAGAGTTAATTTTTGGTAAACATTCCACATTTGAAGAGAATCTGCCTAATGGAAACTTAAAATTACTTATATATGAAAGTATGTGAATATTTCACTGCGGATATTTTACTGAAAATCAACAATAATAATGTATTATGGAGACCAAAAATATTGGAGAAATATAGAATACAATTCTTAAAAAAAAAATAAAATCGATGTAGTCAATTTGTTATTTTTGCAATTATGATTAATGAAATACATTGACCTCACTAGATGAATGTTCAAATAAGGAAGAAATAAATGGGAGAAGACACGTGCTATTATAATATGCTGGTCCAAAGATGAACTTGAAATTATTTTTGTTCATTTTACACGATTGTTTCATTTACATTTTTAAGTCATTGATTTTAATATGAATGATGAAAAGCTGAAATTGAATTATTTCAAATAGGAGAGATAATAAGATGATAATTAAATTTGGAGAGATAATAATAACAATATTAAATGAATTGCTACTATCAATGGAATAATCAAGCAAATAATGTAAATCTTCTCTGAATTTGACCTTTTTAAAATAATAAGTCAGATCCTTCTTTGACGGGGACGTTTTTCTAATGATCAATAGAAATACTTTCGATCTTTAAAATAAAGGTAACAAAGCAAAATATTTTTCTCTTACTTTGTTACTTTTAGTTATTTCTAAAATTTAAGAATTTATAATAGCAACAGTAAAATTGTGAAAAACTTCAAAAATTCCCTTGAGACACCAATATCGAATATAAAGGTTTTCAAGGTCAAAACGCATCCTGAAGATGGGCGAAGACGCCCGAAACCGGTCGATGACCGCAAAATGAAGCAGGCTACCACGGAAAATGTCTCTGATTATAATTTTTACTTGTCTTCAATTTCATATAATTAGGAAAATATAAATTTAATAAAATGACTTGTATGAAGAAAGCATAACTTCCCCCTCTCCTCCCCCAAAACTTCTTTAAACAAAGTTTCTCGGAAAAACGTTTCAAACAAAACTTATGGGTCTCCACCCCCCCGGTATTCATAGTTAGTAAATCAAAGTTAAAGAAATCCGTTAGTGGTTTTATGTAGGAAAAATACAGAAAACGGAAAAATTTGTTCATTAAAAACCTACTTTCGGAATTTTGGCAACATATTTAATTCTAATTAATATTATTTAGATGATAAAATTGTATTATAAACGGAAATAGCATTTTATAAGAAAACATCACGTCAACTCACCCCTAAAAGCCGCTTTAAGTGAACTTTCCCAGAGAAATGTTGCAGATAAAAATTGTAGCAATTGGTAGGTGTAAATGATATTCCAAGTTAAAAGAAAATCGTTGGAGCCATTTTTGAGAAAAATCGCAAAAAAGTGAAAAAAGAAAAATCATTCAATACAGTGGTACTTCCGGTTGAGGAATTTTGACACATAACTTATGGTCCGATCCTATGATGATACCTAAACGCAATATCAAGTTTGAATTTTCTGCGATTTTTCGTTTGTGAGCTACAAAAATACATATACATACGTAAATACATACATACATACATACATACATACATAGACACACATTGTATTGTATTGTGTATTGAATACGTAAATTTACGTGAACTACAATTTTCTAGAAATACAAAAGTAGAAAAATAAATTAACTTAATGAACGAATTTCAAACTGAAGTGATTAAAAGAGCTAATTTTCACTGTCATCATTTTGTGTGCCATTATTTTGTTATGTATTTGTTTATTGCATGTGAGAATACACATGTTATTTAATTAGTTATTAACACATGTATTATACTTTTATGAGCAAGCCGAAATTAACGCTTCCTCTTCAGGGTTACTTTAGAGGAGAAAACACACAGACCATTCTATAAAAACCACTTTTTTAGACTCGAAGAATCTCAAAACGTGCATTTCTGGTGAAAACTCGATATCGAAAATTTTTCGACACAATTACAATACCTCCTCTTACTAGGATAAAGAGAAAGTAAAATGTTCAAGGAAATAACTTTGTAAATGTGCACATAAAATAGTTCATTTTAACTAGAACACAATTTTTACTTTCTCTTACTCCTAATAACTTAAAGCATAGGATTTTAACTGGAAATACATGTTTTGAGAACCTCCAAATACGAAAAAAATGCTTTTATTGAAAGATCTGTATGTGAACAAAATATCTCAAAAGTGAAAAATTGCAGGACGCACAAAAATGATATTCCCGATCATCGCATATGACACGAATTTTTCTGATAATAATTCATCAACCGAAAGTGCGACTATACTGAATGTAGTTCCCCTCAGTTATTACGATAATAGATGCAACGATTTTCTTTAAACTTCATTTCGTATAGGGACTATTTAAAAACATAAATACCTATCACTTTTTTCTTTTTGAGGATTAGTGATAATAAAAGTTCTCACCTTTTTTTTTTTATGTTTTATTTTGTCTCGTGATGTTTCGATCTAAGGAGGTAAAATTTAGATATAAACTCCAAGAATCTTATAGTATGGAAAGAAAGAAATCGGAAGTGCAAATTAGATAGTAATAAGAAATGAAATCGAGAGACAAAAATATTGTAGTCCTAAGATATCGGTTAATGATATTCCAACAATTACTAAAACCTGAGCCTACTAAAACAGATTTTTTTTTATTTTTTATTCTTTAAATAAAAGTATCTATCAGGGCTGGAGATAAGAAAAAAATGGGACCTATTTTTTATTTATATCGAGGCTGCTAGAGGTAATATCTAACTTATATATCAATAGAATGTCGTTCTAGTATACAGACACACCAGTGATAAGTTTAAGTTTTATCAGCTTCAAGGCAGTATACTAGTTTATTATTATTATTTTTTTTATAAAAAACAGGTTATTGTAGAAAATCTGCTTAATATATTTAAAAAAAAAAATCTGGTGTAAAACGCTCACATTACTTTCTGTTGTTATATTTTGTTATCCAGAAGCAAATTTTCTTTATAACAAGAATTTCCACAACTTATTTTAAAGGGTTTTACGCTCATGATTTATAGAAATTGTATATGACATCTTAAAGAAATGCTGATCATCATAACGGCACCAGAACAACCACCTTTCAATTGAATTTTCTTCAAAAAAATATATTTCAAATTGAAAGTGATAGAACTGAATATATGTTTATCATATATGCCAAATTTATTGACAAGCAGTGAACCTGTTTTTGAGAAAATCACGAACAACTGAACCAAAATTCAATAAAGTGACATATCCATTTAACCGATTTACTTCAAACATGGAATTATATCAACACATTTAATTTCCCTTTGTTATTATAGAAGTGTGGAGCCAGTCATATTATATCAATCGAAAAAAAAAAAATGGCACTTAAGTGTGGAAGCTTGAAGTCTACTTTCCTCACAGAAATCCCTAAAAATGAATCTCCCCCCGGATGTTCCAAATAAAAGTGTTAGAAATATATGTTTATACGTAATGAGAATAAATAATATATGATAGTTTAAATAGATGATAGTATATATAAATATATAGAGTATGTGTTTGATAGAGTATAGATGAGAGATATAGATGAGAGTATACGATAGTATATATAGAGAATAAATAAATGATAATTTATCCTTTTTAACTTAGGATTAATTACTTATTGATTAATAAAGAAATTATAACTACTTATAAGAAGTGAATTTTCGCCTCTCAGGCCCCACGTTGGGCGCCACTATTTATAATACTGTGGTGAGTGTGCAGAATTTTCTAAGGTATTTTTCTTTCAAATTTAGTTGAAGATAGCTCACCAATCCTTATAAATAGAATAAAATCCTCAGCTATGCTAGGGTGAGAAGGGCTGACTTCATGCAATAATTCACTTTTGCTTTAAGAGAATATATTTACAGCGACAAGAAAGAAAGAAAGTAAGATAGTATGAAATTATTAGTATTGATTAGGTAATTATGATAAAATAATACAAATAATTTTATATATCCACAACTATATACAACTGTACAAGATAATAGCAAGTAGCGGAGTGCCCCATCAAACTTTTTTTCTCGTACAGAGGCGAGCGTTATTGTGCCCCTACCACTCCACACTTGGTTACAATACGTAATGAGAACGCTGATTTTAAAGAAAATAACTGAAGTCCTCTTCGAGAAAAAAGTACTTGCGTTTCATTGTCTTTGACTGAAACCTTCGCAGTAGAATCTTCCGGCAGTATGTAACTGAAATAGCATTTGACATGATATTTAAAAGGAACCAATTTCTTAAAAAAAAAAAAAAGTTACCATACTGGGGGATCTTGACCTATTTATTTCCGGCGAAAGCTCAATTTCAAAAATTTTACAAATTTACTGAAAGAAAAAGTAAAAAACACGTTAATTTGGTAACACCCGTTTAGGTAGATCACTTGATATGATAGGTTAATATATTAAGATTGCTCCAAAAAGTAGTTTCTGATTAGTTAGCAACTGATTTGTGATTATAAGTGTAACATACACTTTCTTTGAATGGTTTGAATGGTAAGAACTTTTATGATTGTTTTTATTAGAAATGAAATGAAATGAAATTTTAAATTAATATAAACTGAAATTGATTTTTTTATTTATTTTTTAGCAAAAATTGTCTATAATCTTCTTGTAAAGGGTGGGAAATTGGCTCAGTGGTAGCGCATTAGACTCCCACGTGGAGGCCACGGGTTAGAGTCCACCAGTGCTGCCTTTAGATTTTCTTAACCCTAAGGTATCTCTCACTGTCCGATGACGAACATTGTTGTCTGTAGAATACAGACAGAATACTGCCTCGAGACCGGTAGTGTAATGTAAAGACTTTGGGAGCAAAACAGATATTTCAGGTCGCAGTGCACCCAAAAAAAACCTTCCTTAGGTGATTTACTGGACAAGTTCGACCAGTTAGAGCCTCGGATTGCTCTGACCGACTACAAATAAGTTCCAAAAACTGGCTGAAGTTTATTTGGAAAGTTTTTTTTTTTTTTGTAATGGAAATTAGTTTAATGGCTAATTGGTCCTGTTGAAACGCATATTTAACATTCCATATGTTCCAAAAAATCAGTAACCATGTTAAGGTTTTGTTGAAACAAATCTATTACATTATAATTTATAGAGAGAAAACAAGTCTTCGTATAGAACAATAATATCCCAACAATTGTTCTGTTGAGAAAATAAGCCAAGCCACTGGATTGGATTGCATGCTGCTGCAGATAATGTCATATCACCAGAATGAAAAAAGTCTGGAGTCTGCGATCAAAGAAAAAAAATAATACATTAGTCCTTGTATAAGGTATGTTCGATCATAGAGAACATATTAGTGTTCTAGTTCTCGATAGATCAATCGAACAATCATCTTGTCCGTCCACCTTTCATAATATGAACAATATTCAACTATTGAGATAAGTATCTGCATTTAATACTCAGCATCATCATGGGATATCGCTATAATCACAGCCCTATATAATACACACAGCCATTATATAATATGTTACCATATGTTTAATCTATTTACTAATAAAATGTAATATTACAATTAATTCCAAAATAATTATACTATATGCCATATGATAGCATTATAATAATTACACTTATTATTAATATCATGATCATCAGTCATCATCAACATCAAAACCCAACAACATATAATAATAATATAACACCACATATTACACAAACATATTTACATATATAAATTATTGATTTCCTCGCGCCACAAAATGTTAATTTCAAATGCAAATTTCTATGTGAAGCACACCTAATAATATAACTAGTCCACTCCTTGATATAGTAGGGCTAGGAATGATTGAGCTTACAAGTGTATCAATTTTATGTAACTTCAGTATCATATCTGGTAGAGAAATTTAATATAATTTATTAACATATTGATGGGAAAAATTATTTTTGACAGATGAAAATTTCTAACATGAAAAATTGGTTTTCAATGTTTTTAACTTTTTAAAAAAGTTACAAATTTCCATCCAAATCCTTAAATTGAATATTCCATTTTATGAATTTTTTTTTCAGTTCCTCGGTTTTTCCTCAAAAATGGCTACATCTATTTTTTTTTTATAAGCTTTTACATTTTTTTCGTGTCAAAATTGTTTTTCGTGTTAAATTGTAATCGTGTCAAATTTTCGATATCGAGTGTTAACCGGAAATATCAGTTTTGAGGTCCCCTGAGTCCAAAAAGTGGTTTTTAGAAAGTGGTCTGGCTGTGTGGTGTGTGTGTGTGTGTGTGTATGTATGTATGTATGTGAACAGCACACCTCAAAAACGAAGAATCGCAGAAAGTTCAAACTTGATATTTTGTTTAGATATCACCATGGGATCTGACAGTAAGTTATGTGTCAAAATTCCTCAACCGAAAGTACCACTTTACTAAGTAATTTTTTCACTTTTTCGCGATTTGCTCAAAAATTACTCCGAGATTTTCTTCAAACTTCATATATCAACTTAACATAACATACAAGGATCTAGAACTTTTATTTGAAACATTACTCTGGAAAAATTCATTTAAGGGCACTTTTGGGGGCGACGTGGGGTTAGATTTTCCTCTAAAGTGCTATTTCAGTTTATTATACAATTCTGTCATCTAAATAATGTCAATTAGAAATGTCTCCGTTATAACACTGTATCGTTTAAAAAATTTTTTAGACTAAACTCTACAAATTATATATTTTGTAAACTGGTAAAGAAAGCTGAACATTAAGAAAATTAATTGTGTTCCTATAGCGAATCAAATATTTTATTATTATTATTATTATTATTATTATTTATTAATATTTGTAGAAAGGAGTAACCTGTTACAAATGGAGTTCTATTACTTTAGATTGATTTAGACTGTTACTTAATTCTAAAACCAAATATTTTTTAACATAATTTGATTCTGCTATTACAAAAACAAAAAGCCAGAAATTTACAGATAAAATAAATAAGGATAAATAAATAAAAACATACTGAAAAGATATAACAATATGAAACTGGAATTGATCACTCAATTTTTAGAGCAAAGGCTCTTAATATCAAAACATTTTCAAGAAAATTGTAAATATGTTCAATAGGAGTATTATGTAACTGATTTGAAAATTCAGAATTAGCATCATTTTCTACAATTATATTTAATTGTTTTCTAAATAGCCTGTATAATGGAACACTTTATATATATATGTATCAAAGTTTCTGGTTCGTTTAAATTACATAAAAGGAAAAGGTTTTTTTGGATTATTTTTATATGTTATTTTATTGACTGTAAGTTTGATAAGATAAGGGCCAAAAAGTTTTATTTGGGCATAAATTGTAATGAATTCAAAAGGAATAGAGCTCTGATGATAGTTCTAAATTTCATTAAACAACTCTGTACTATTCCAAAGTATATTAGAAGGTGATTTTAAGACGATTTCTAAATCGGCTTGAACTAAATAGAATTAAATATTTCTATTAATAAAAAAAAATGTCTAAAAGAGATGTTATTTCGTACTGGGCAATAAGAACCGATTGTAAAAAGATATTGGTGAATAAAAAAAGTGCTTATGGAGAGATTACTGAGAATATGAGGAGGCATAATTAACCCCACGATTTATTTTGGAAAGGAGATTTCAATAAAGGAAAAAAATCTGGTGTGAAACACTCACACAACTTTCTCTTACTCCATTTCCCAAAATTATAATTGACAAATTTTATAGTTTGTATACCAAATTTAATGAAATTCGACAAAAACTGAAAAAAATGTTCAATAAAAGCGCACTTCCGGTTAACTAATTTCCTTGAAACACGGAATTTTGGCCATCCATTTATTTCTAATTAATTTTGTTTGGATGATAGAATTGCATAATCAACTATGATAGGACTTTAGAGAAAAACATAACCCCACCCCTCCCCTAACAGTGCCCTTAAATGAATTTTCCTAGTGAAATGTTTTAAATAAAAGTTGTAGATCTTTGTATGTTTAGTTTATATACGATGTTTCAAGAAAATCGTCAGAAAGTCGTTTTTGAGAAAATCGCGAAAAAATGGAAAAATCATTCAGTAAAGTGATAAAGAAAACGCACTTCCGGTCATCCGACTGTTTTTAAACTCGGAATTTCAACAAAATATTTAATTCTAATTAACATTATTTAGATGATGGAATTGTTTAATAAACTGAAATAGCACTTTAGATGAAACCTAACCCCTCCCCTCCCCCATAACTGCCCTTAAATGAATTTTTCCAGAGAAATGTTTCAAATAAAAGTAGTAGCTCTTTGTATGTGTAGTTGATATACGGAGTTTGAAAAAAATCGTCAGAGCCACTTTTTAGAAAAACGCAAAAAAGTAAAAAAATTGACAAGTAAAGTGGTACTTCCGGTTGAGGAATTTTTGACAGATGACCCACTGTCAGATGCCATGGACATACCTAAACGGAATATCAAGTTTCAACTTTCTACAGCTTTTCCTTTATGAGCTATGCTGTTCACATACACACACACACACACACACACACACCACACAGACCCTTTGCTAAAAACCACTTTTTTGGACTCAAGGGACCTCGAAACAGATATTTCCGGTGAAAACTCGATATCGAAAATTTGACACGATTACAATACTTCCTCTTACTAGGAGTAAGAGAAAGTGAAAACTCAGAAACTTATTCTGTAAAGTCCCACTTCCGCTTAGCCCATTTTCTATAAAGTTGGAATTCCATAAGCTTCTGCAAGTTAATATTGTATAGATGGTAGAACTATAGATTGAACTAAAGAGGTACTTTAGAAGAAAAATTTAACGTTACTGATCCCCCCTCCCCGGGCACCCAAAAAGTCAATTTTCTTGGGAAAAATGTTGCAAATAAGAGTGATAGATATTTATATATACTAGATAGTCAACGAAGTTAACAGAAAATCGTTGGAGCCGTATTCGAGAAAATCACAAAGAAAGAAAACATTGATCAAAGAAGCACTTCCGGTTGACACGATCACAATATTTTTTCTTACTGCTACAAATATCCTTCTAAATTATTTAATTAAATTAAAACACAATATATGGCGCCAATATCTGAAAAGTCAATCCCAAAATAAAGGAGATATAATTGTAGGCAGCCCAGGTTGTGTTAGCATGAATCTAGTTCTATTAAAACTAGTAAGGCCTTAATATTTGTGAAGTATCAAGTCATGCTTATGTCTTCAAATCTATACTTGTAACATTGGGTACTTAAACAATCATTTAATTTTAACATTTGATTTATTATCAGTTAGACAGACATTAGGACAGACAGACATAAACATATTCAAAAAGAATGATAGATAAGTTTAAAAAAAAAAAAAACATATCAAGGTGACCGTTTCCTTTTGTTTCCAATCACAATCATTTGTAACATCTCCCACACATCAAATAAGATTTAGAAAACAAAACAAAGACCACAATATGGACCCACCCAAGAGTTTTATTATGTACGTTTGTCTGTAAGTAGTTTAAAATCATTAAAACATTTACATTATTGTTTATAATTACAACTTTTATTTTCATTTATTGTTTTAAGAGGTAGTTTTATCATTCTTGTAAGATTTTAATAATTGTACTTTTATCAGAAATCCATTTTTGAGGTGCTCACACCAGCAATAAATAGTTTTTTACTTGGCTGGGGGCTTTAGCTTTCCCAATATCTGTCACACATGCAATCACCATACCGGAATACCTCTTTGCTAAGTTGTTCTTTCAGACTTCCAACACATTCTCATAAACGGCTTCATAATTTTCTTTAATCTTTGCATGACTACTAAACATATATGATAATCTATCACCTTTACTTAGAATGATCGGTGCCCAGTATGCCAGGATGGGAAAGTGGATGCAGTACATCTTGATGTTTGCGTAGCGCTGAAGGATGTTCACGACTCCGCCTGCCAGTGTGGTTCGGCAATGCAGCAGCGTGCACGACACCAAATGGCAACGATGCCAAGCGTGGGCTTTGTATATATAGACCTTTACTTAAAATATTTTTCCGGGAAATCGGAACATGAAGGAATTATGACTTTAAGCTTCCTGCGTAAATATCATTTGCAACGGTACTCGGATGGAGCTAAGTCTGGAATATAGGGTGGGGTAATGCTATCAAGTTCTTCCGTTTTTGCTTTAGTCTGATGGAAGGTGTGTGGCCGAGTGTTATCTTGCTGGAACAAACCTTGCTTCCGCTTGACAAAAACTGGATAATGCTGCGCCATTTTTGAATACATTCTATCAGAATTCATGGAAAAGTCCTTCGGGAACGATTTCTTGATGAATTACTTCTTCAAACGCAACAACAACGACTTTTTCTCAAATAGCCCTCTAGCACTAGACGGAAAGGCCGTTTGACCGCGATCCAACCACTGACCGACCACCTCTCTCAGTATTTCGCCAATAAATGCATATATCGTCACTATTCTTTTGTATAAGTGCTTGTCAGATGAATTTTTAAGAGAAGTTGGCAAGTATCCATTCCCTGGCGGCCTGTGTAACTTTATGCGACACTAACCTACATCTCCTTTTTTGCCTACATCTCTATAGTAGGGATATGGAGGCCAACGGTGTCTTTAGACACTGCCAAGTTCTGCAACTAGGCACTGCCTAGTTCACGTGTACTGAGGTTGTATTTGACTCGACAGCTTTCGATAAAACCTCTTCATGATGGCCGCCCTAAATCCGTCTTTCTTTCTAAGTTCGTACCACCACTATCAACAAACGCCGGGCAGTACATCTTCCCCTACACATAAAACACGCATAGTCTCAGCAGTTGTACAGTGTTTTTTACTAGTGACGTAAAATTACTAACATATCATAAGATATAGTTAAGGTTTTCTAAAAAAGCTCACAATTGATCTGACTATTTGAAGGAAACATAATACGCATAGAAACAACACTCTACAGAGATTGAAGATTAATATAATATCATGTTTGTAAAATCAAGTTTGTGGTATTAAAGTCGAGGAACTTCTTTAGTTACACAAGCGGTATTTGTTTTTTTACACCACATTATTAAAAACAAAACAAAAAATGATTGCTACGATTCAAATTTAAAAAAAAATTATTAATTACAATTGTGGGAAACGCTGGTACGGAAGGAAGAAGATTTAAGTGCGAGAATTTTTTATATAAGAAATAATCCTGTAAATTGTAAAATAAGTTTCTTACTGAAATTGTAAAGTGTTTAAAGTCAATATAATTATTAATTCTAGTCAATATGTTTATTGTAAACTAGTGGTGTCCTATTACCTATTTCTTAAACTTCTCTCTTACACATAGACACACAACAAACGCATTAAACCGCACCGCTCGTGCATACGCAACAACACACACACAACATAACACACAGCTGTAAGAGAAAGTTGTATGAGTTTTGTTTCACACCAGATTATTTTAATTACTTCATTTGTGGAAATTGAATTCATTTTGGTGAACAGCTGTTTCTTCAAGAAACAGGTGTTTCGTAAATATATGTTAACAAGTTAAAACAATTAAAAAGTTAAAACAAAAAATATATCGATCTTTTTTTTGCATTTGAAACTCGAAATATCTTTTATCTTCGTTAATCGACCTTATGGCATTTTTTTAGCAAGAAAATATGCATCAATTCGAATTTTAAAATGAACAATATTCCTAATCGCCCCTAATTTGATGTATTAAAAGCCGCTCTCCAGATCTCTAAGTTGCACATATAAAGTGAAACGGTAAAATCTAAATATCGAAATTTCTCTAGCTCTCTTTCTTTCTGCACAAATCCTCTAATCCAAAATCTCGCCTCCACAACTATACCAGGCAATCCATAGTGTCGACTGACCAGTCGTTAGCTACAGGACCACGTCATGATAGTACGAATTCCAGCGACACTGTTGCCAATGGATGCGATAATCTAGTCTAGAAGATCATGTTTTGTCATATTCACTTATTATATCTTGAAATAAATAAAAAATCTCCCTTGAATTACTGATTGTTAACAGAACACTGACTAAATAGAAACTTCGCTGAAACTTCAAAATGACAAAAGGAAATTATTGCTCCTTTTATTAAACTTTTGTTTAGATATTACATAGGTAGTATCTAGAAAGTTGTTGAGCTACAGAAACTTGATCATCGGTTGTGTCTATCTTGGACTAAACAAAGTATGGGAATGGTCTACTCAGGAAACACTAAAAAAATGCAATCTATTTTTTTCATATTCTGTGTAAATGCGTTGGTTTTGCTTGTAGACTGTTTCTGAAGATCGGGACGAGCATCACCGCATCTCTCACCTCGATCCTGACGTTTATTAACGCTAGGGGTGGGTTGAGTGAGATAAAATCAGAGTGCACAAAAGACGTTTTGGTCTGAATGCATTGACCCGTTCAGGAATTTCGGTGCCTAGAATTTGAAACAGAATTAGAAATCAAAGTCTACAACAAAATCTAGCGATAATAGAAAAAAAAAATATATAGAAAAAAGTAGGCCAGATTTATATATTCTGTGAAGGTACTGAAATGTATTTGGTGTGTTGAGTTGTTGTGTGTTTGTAGTAGTAGTTGGTATAGCACGAGCGGTTTGGTAAAAGGGCTTGTTTTTTGTAAGTTTTACGAGAGAGAAATAATAAGAATAACTAAGAAAACACTGGTAGATTAAATTAAATATATTCTTTAAAGATATTTAAATGCTATTCAATAACACAGCAATATGCTTATTAATTTACTGAAATTAGTTGGAATAAAGTTTTATGTTATAACTTAAACTGCCACTGATTCTAAGAGAACGAAAAACAAGTGTTCTGCTTGAATGTCTGTTTTAGACTGTCTTGAAGGAATGCCTTCTAATTGTTCGTCCAAATCTTCCCCTGTGAGAAGAAGGGGTAGACAATGCTAACAAGGTTCATGAACTCTTCCTGTAACTGTACTTCTGCTACCTGGGTTACCCTTTTGTCAACAAGGTCGCATTTTTCTTATAATTTTCTTCAATTAAAATAGATACAATTTCTTGCATCCATCACAGTATGATAAGGCAATGACATAGAAGCCTCAATCAGCTAGGTAGGATCACTTTACTGGAATTTAATTATATAAATGCCAGATTCACGACAATAGGACCCATCTGGCATGGTCACAATCTAGGAAAAATCGCCGTCCTGATCTTCATTCTTGCTCGGGAGGAGGAGCAATTCTTGAAACCTATATTGAAACTTTAGAATCTTTCATTGTAAAATAGTATACAGATTGTGACAATTTGGGAAACGTAATAATAAATTATCTTCATTAAGGAAAATAATTTCTTCTTTTTTTTAATAAAAAATCTGTAAGAAACACTCACATGACTTCATCTTACTGCAATTTACATAGTTATTATTGAAAAATTTTCTTCAAAATTAATAATTTTTATTAAATATTAAGTTGCCTTCAATGATATATCAATGGGAAAATCTAAACTTAACAAATTAACCTGTTTTTATTTTCGATGAGGAAAACACAATCTCATCCCACTCCCAAAACCAAAATGAATTTTCTCGGGGGAAAAAACATGCATTTCCGGTAAACTCAATTTCGAAAAATTGGCACAATCGCATTGTTTCCTTTCTCAGAGTAAGAGAAAGTAAAAAGAAATTATTTATTTAAATAATAAAGGCAATTTAATCGATAAACATGTTTCAAGATTTATTAAAAATCTTTATAAACTCCTCCATACCTAAAAAAAAGTAAAAATAAAAATACTGCAGGCGACATTTTCGAGTGAGATTTTAAGTGTGGGTGACAATACCAGGATGTTCATCATAAAACTGTGGACAAATCGAAGTAAAAACACGCCACCTATAGGTATTTAATGATGGTTGGGAAAATAACTGCATTGAACAGTATGAACAGAGGGAATGTAAGTCAGGATAAGATACAGGCAAAGACAAGCATTAAGTGCAATGACTATAGAAAGGTCTAGGTCCGGGCAAGGCCTTGGTGTATAGAGTTTTGTGTTTGTATGGGGGAATATTCTGCGCCACCTCCTTGTGAGGGAGCCTACCACTAGTAGAATTGATTTCTTATATAGTATGTCCGCCTCTAACCATCGCCTCCGTCGCCAACTAAAAAGAAGACAGAGATATGTAGAGAGTGATAGAGCGAGAAAGGGAGTAACAGAGTGAGAAAGATACATAGTATGATGGTGGAGGGATGGAGGTGATGTAACAGTTGGGGACGCGGTTTGGCCCACCACCAGCGGCAAGCAGGAGCAGCCAGTCTCCTTATCATCGTCGGGCACATTGAATATATTTCATAAATGTTTTCATAGCCGTGCCCGGGATGGCTGTCTGTCACTGATAGCGCGGCCCCTTATCTCACTCACCAACACTACTACAACTACCGCTCCTCACTCCCCCCCCCCCACACACTAACCCAGACCATACTCGTTCGTTCACTCACTTCAACCACCACCGTCATTCTCAAACAAAAACAAAACCCCACCCGGGAGGTTTTCTCATTGGTTTCTCTGTCCTGGACCCTACCGCTTATAACCACATCAGAAAACTATATCATATAACCCTATGTATGCGTATTTTTTATTTGTAAACTCACTTCCGCAATGACTTAAAAACAATACATACAACTTTCCCTGGCTGTGCTTAGAAGTTACTCTCTTTTTCTTCCTGTGCGACCACTAAAAGCGACAAATTGTATCATTTGTTATTGTGACAGGTTTTTTTTTTCATCCTCTACTTTTTCAGTTTGTACTAATTTTTATCAAAGTTTGATGTGAAATATTTTTTTTCTTGATAAGTTCACAAAAATTTAAGACATCATTTTTAATAACTGCAAAAGAAAATTGAAGAATATGGCTTTTGTAAGAACTGATTTTCTCAACGATGGTTATTAGAATTATTGTAGGTGTAGGAGTGTTTCAGAGTGAAAAAGTCAAAATTCTAAGACAGATTCCTTGGGTAGAAAGAAGAAACAAAATATTTCCTGTATCTGAAAGTTATCGAAAGTCATTGCCTCTTTAAAAAGTTAGTTGCAAATGAAAAAAATCGTGACGTTGTATTAAAAAAAACAAAAAAAAACAGTCAACTTTTTCAAACAAGAAAAAAAAAGTGATTCATGTGAATAGCGACTTTAAAGTGTGAAAAAGAGCTTCCTAACTTTACAAGTTAACAGCAAAAGCAAATCTTAATTGAAAAGGCTCTTTATCTTAAGGATCTCTGTAGATAAATCATGGCCTATGGACATTTTATATACAAAATTTATTTGTTTCAAACTTTTTAAAATTCTTTTTTGAAGAAGTTGACTTATTTTTGAAATAAATGTGAAATATGAAAATTAAGAATGTTCTTCAGTGATATGGAAAATACACCTCTCTTTGACTGGGCTTCTGCCGGAAAAACTGATTTAGAAAATTCTACGGAATTTTTGACGTTAAATTTCAAATTTTATTTGAGTACCTTAAAGTTGTTTTAACACTTATTAACGTAGTGTGCTGGGCAGCAATGTAACCACAATGAAGTGAGCCAAAGTACGTGTAAGAATGTCGTCTGATTGTTTCACACCAGAATTGTTTTTTTTTTTTTGTTTTTTTCTAAGAGATAGGATACATTAGTTTGATCTAGAGTATGCAATGAAAACTACCTATGCAGGGCCTTTGTGTAAGTGCATATTTGATGTTTGGTCGCATTGTCTATTGGAATATAATGCAATATGATTTGTATTGGGGGGGGGGGTAATTAAATATGTTAATTAATAATTAATTATTATACTATTATTTAAATCTTCTCTAAAGGGATCTCGTGATGAGGTCTGTGTTTATACAGAAGTTGGAGAGGATGAAAAAACAACTAAATATATAGATTCAAAATATATAATTAAAATAAACAGTATATGTCAAAAATTAATAAATACAATATGGAGATACAACAACATAAGTGTCTTGTCATTTGGGAGAAATAGCTTTTTATAAAACTTACATATTTTACATATATTCTAAGTTGAAGAAGGTTGGGTTTCTTGGAGCTCTTCCACTACTAACTACTGAACATGGCTTTTTCTAATGATAGATTCCTTTTACGGTATAAATTTTGAACTGGCCGCCTTCCCTAGAAGGGTCCACCTTATATATTCTATCTCCACCCCGGAGAAAGTAAGAAGAGGGTAATTCCCTTTGCCCTAAATAAATGTAATGATAGGGGTAGGTCAGGTATCTCTGACTCAACTAACTGTACTTTTGTGCCTTTCAACCTTCAAAAAACCAAACTTTATAAGTATGTACATTGGAAAAATCCCTACTTTACAATCTAAAATATTTATCAAGTATATAATTTGATACTTCATGAAACAAGGATTCATATTTATTCATACTTCCAAAGATGTACATATTACAATAATTACCGAGATGCCAAGAAGTGCCTAACCGTATTTTTATTACTGGAGCATTAAAGGATATGTCAACTTAAAATCAGTATTATATTTCACTAAGCAATAGTAAAAGAAAAGTATATAACCTTACGCAAGCTTCGAACATATAAATTTCGTCATAAAAATGATTTGATAAATTATCAAGGTATACAATAAAAAATATATAATAAATTTATTTGTCTCGGCAAAACTCTAAAGTGGAGAGGGTTTTAAGAAAAAGTTAAAAATTCAAACAACAAATTCCAACAGAAACACAAATTCCCATAATAAAAACTTTACAATGTAAAAATGAAAATATGGATAAAATTAGAATTTAGATTTAGATAAAAAATCCGCGATTGTTAGGATGATATAGTGGAATAAGAAGAATGTCTACAAGGAGAAGAGAGAGAGAGATATATATATAATATAGTTAAAGAGAGTCAAATAGAGAGAGAGAGAGAGAGACAGAGAAAGGACAAAGTTGTAATATCAAGATGAGGAAGACTGTTTGGTAATGGAGACGGACCATGACGGAGACTTTGAACACACAGAGTAGAGCTGGGAAGAAGTACAGAGCAACAGGTCCTCCTTCTATATCTGTGTCTCCCAGTGGTTCCACAGTGTTCTCTACTGCTTCTAGACTTTGTGAATTGTGTTCTTGGACGCCACCCTACCTAGACACACTACTCTGGTGAATTATACTGGTGACATTTCTAACGACAATTCCCCATTCTTTAAATTGAGCTTTGTATATGTTTCACAATATGTAACTGTAAAAAAAAAAAAAAAAAACCCTATTCAATATTATTGTTGTTTTTCCATATATCGTAGACTGCTACAATTTTCAAAAAAAAGTTTAGCGAAAATCTTTTTATTGCTTACTACTTCATTGAAAAATTCTTCAAAAAAAAAAATAATAAAGAACAAAAATAGCGTTCAAAAATTCCAATTTTTCCATTTTCAAAACAATTCAGATTTTAAAACCATACAAATTAAAAGAAGAATTTGAATTTATTAAAGTTTCTTTTCAGGGAGATTAAATTTGGTCCCCTACCCTCGCTTAATGACCCTGGCTTTATCAAAACGACACATTCGGCCGCCTTTAAGCTCACTTGTCCAGCTTAATGATATAAAGAGGAATACTCTGTTGTTACTTGTAAACTGCCTTTCTAAAGGCGACAACAGTTTGACTATAAAACTCTGATTTGGAATGCCGAAAAAATGCCTACGCTATCAGAGAAGCTGGGTTAGCAGCTATCAATTAGGATTACTATCAATATCCAGGATGTTCAACTTATACTCTTCCTTAGCTTCAAGCACTATTATATGTGGTGCCGGAATACGATAACTTCTAATATGATTATCAGAAGTGAAGCATGAGCGAAAGCGATATAATGGAAGCCATGGTAGTAGAATTGTAGCACAACAACTCTAAGGGTAAGTTCTTGGTAAGTTTAATCTTACTTGAATAATAATTTATTTTATATGTAAATTTAATGAACCAGTGATTATGTTAAATGTAAATTTATTATAAGATGAAATAAAAAAGTTATTATTAGATGGAATAACTTAATTTTAAATTTTCCTTAATTAATCTATGTTTTAACTATATTTCCAGCTCAAATTGAAATAATAATCTAAATTTAGAATTAAATCTTGACTGTTGTGTAAATGAATGATTTATCCCATTTTTTTTTTTACATTCTCTTAATCCTGGTAAGATCGTGTCAAATTTTTGCGAAATTAAGTTTTCAAAGGAAATACGTTAAGTTTAAGATAACTTGAGTACGAAAAATATGTTTATGTATGCAATGATGTATATATATATAAATATGTGTATGCGTGTTTTACAGGACACTCAATGGACGTGCGATCTGTTTCCCCGTACGCCGTTATCACGGTGTTTAAGCAGTTTGAAAAATAAAGTTTAGCTAATTGATCAGGAAAAAATGTACGATAAAAATGCAACAGAGCACACTTACAACTTATATTAAGGCTTGGGTATCCTGTTTTCGTTTCATCTTAAATGAATTATTCATAAATTTTGTAGTAAAAAAAAAAAAAATATAAACATATAAAAAGTAATTAAACATACATATAAATTAAAATAAAAATGAATAAATTTTTTTCTTTATTTATTTATTATTATTAAGCATAAATTTAATAAAAGTGTTAATTAAAGTTCAACGACATATATGTATGAAGGCAGCTTTTTAATAAAAATCTTTGAAAGAACAATGTAATAAGGAGGCTTGTCATGGCAGAGGCACGTTTAATGTTATTACTTCGCTGAAATTTAAAACATTAATTATAGATAAATATAATGAAACATTAATTAAGGTGCAATTAGAAAAGCACTAGTAATTCATAATGATTAAATAAATAGCTAATTGTTTATGCACAACTCATTAAAATTGAAGATGAAATATTCAGGTCAGAACACAGGCCTTAGTCATAGAAAATTAAAATTGAAATCGGAAAATTTCCAGCGTTAATAGCAATAATTATATGAACACTTATAAAATTTTGTTATAATTATAATTTTATATCCCTGTATATATTTGGGAATTTCTATCTTTCGACTTTTAAAAGTAAAAAAAAAAAAAAAGTTTGTTAACATAGAAGCAGTGAAATATCATCAAAATCCTAGAAAAATGGATATTTATATAATCTCCCATCTTATTGCAGACTTTTAAAATAATTTCATAAATATCGTCATCTTCCAAAACTGGAATATTTGAAATTTCAATCCTATTAAATCTCGTGTACTGAATAATATTCTTGGAGCTGGAAGTTTAAAGAGAGTATTTTCATCTTTTAGTTTTTTATTTTCTTTTTTTAATGCAGATATAGTCGCTTTACAATCCCCAACTTCATTCTTAATACTCGATAATTCTGCTTTCATTTCACTTTTAAACACATTTAATTCGTTTTTCAAGGACGTAATTTCACTAGAGATAGACTCAAGCCAGAATTAGAGTGTTCACTTCACTACCCCCACCACTTTTATCGTTCATACTACTAGCATGGCTTGAAATTTTATCAGAGGGCATAGTTCAAAAACAAGGTTTAACAAAAATAAATAATGTATCTATACAATAATTAATTTTCCAATTTTTTGGAAAACTGCTCGATACAATTGCACTAGATTTAAAGCAAAAATCGAAAACTAGTAAAACTATAACTGTGCCAAATTTCAAATTAAACCGACAAATAGAACCTTTCAATTACTTCTAATTTAACAGAGCACTACGTGCACATCACAGTGTCTCAAACAAAAATAGTATCTTATTTAAACTAGTTCTGCAGAAATGTTGAATTAAAATTCCCCGGTGATATTGAAAACATTGCTAATTAGACTGAATTCACATCATCAAAAGTCATATTTGACATCGATTTTAATCCAAATAATCAGTAATCAAAGTGGTCTAAGCGGGGAATGATATGTAGTATAAAACATTTCGAAAGACCTCAGATAATTAAAACAAAAAATCTGGTGTGAAATATTCATACGACTTTCCCTTGTCGGGGGAGGCGGGATGTTCATGGTGATTGCCATCCATGGCACTCAACAAAATTCCAATAACATTTAAAATCTAATGCTAGTGTTTCCTCAGATAGATATGCTAGTGTTTCCTAAAATCTAATGCTAGTGATTTACAGCACAATAGACCGGAAAAGGTCGCAGTGCATTGGCTCCCTCTTCTTCCTCAGAACCACTTAAAATCAATTTTACCTGAAAAAAGTTTCAAATAAAGTGAAATGGAAGAGATAAGCTCAGTGGTAGCGCGCTGGACTCACTCGCACCGGACCCAAGTTAGAATGCAACAAAGCTGCTGCTGCCCTTAAATTTTTTTAGGAGCCTCTAGAGCATATTGTCCGATGATGGGCAGTATTGTCTGTAACTAATGAACATTGCTTGGAGGCCGATAATGCACTGAAAAGGTTCGAGGTAGAGCACAATAGATCTTTCAGGTCGCAGTGCATTACTTCCTAATAGAATCTATCTGATATTATTATATAGGTCTCAGAACTGTATAGTGTACTGTAATGGTGCTTTAGAGGAAAGATTAACGTAGCTGCTCCCCTAAAACTAAATCTTAAAAAAAAAACAATTTTTCCTGGGGGGAAATATTTCTTGGTAAAGAAAATCGTTGGAGCCATTTTCGAAAAAATCTTGGAAAACTGAAAAAAAAAAAAAAATACTTCCAGTAAAGTTACCTTTTTCGGTTGATTACTTTTAATCAAAACCTTATAGTCAGATGCGGTTGTGATATTTAAGCTTCACAATCAATTTTGAACTTACTACGATTTTTCGTTTTTGAGATATTTTCTCGCGCACACACACACAAACAAATACAGGCTATTCACTGAAAACATTGGATTCGTACTCTGGGGGACTTCCGATTCTCATTTGTATTTCCGGTGAAAACTCTATTTCAAACATTTGCCCCAATCCCAATACTTCCTCTTACAGCAGTAAGAATGCAGCAGAAAATAAGTTATTATTTTAACGATATCCTATATCTGTTTCGTATCTTATACATTTAATTTCAACATATAATTTTTTTTTTTTTGATAATTTTACACCTCCCTACAGCCAATAATCCCCCTAAAAAAACCTTGGTTCACTGGTTTACCAGACAGTAGAAGTTTCTTTTTAACCATGACCAGACTTCGTTTCAACCATAACTTCTCTCCTCATCATCTGTCTCGTATAGGAATCTCAGTCAACCCAGTATGCTCATGTCCGTCTGAATTAATCATCGACGCCAAACACCTGATTCTCGAATTTGGTAATCACCAAGAGGATAGAGGTGAAAACTCTATTTCTATGGAAGGTTATCACCACTCTTTAGAAGACTATAATCAATGCAAAATGTACACTACCTGCCAATCTGTATACCATCCTCACAAAACCAAACCACGGATTATATTAGGCTATTTTCAATTTTATAAACAAAAACTAAATCACACTAAAAAAGCAAATAGTATGAGTAGAACAATGTGTAGTTACCATTAACAACAAACACCTTACCACCAGCTGCAGCTAAAACGCCGTTGAAAGCCGCAAGAAACCTGGACAGAGAATGTGGCTAATCTGCACAGACAGGAAGCCAAGGAAAAGTAGAAGAAAAAAAATCATATAATATTACTTTCCAAATTATTTATAGACAGATGATTTTTCTAAATTGTTTAATGAATCCTAGGTTTTCTTTTTTTCTGGAAAAAAGCAGAACAATGCAATATCCATGTAGAATTTTAAGAAGAGATCAAAGAATATGTTTAAAGAAAAAAGCTAGGAATCTGGAGTGGCGCCTTAATGCTTGGGAAGTTAGAATATAGCATCGTATTTACATAATTACTAGTCTTATATGTCCTAATTAAATCTATTAATTACTAACTTGTTATTTACTACAATTAATATTAACTACTTTAACCTTCTTTTTTATAATAATTTTTTTTTTACTTCCTTAAAGCACTAGAATTTCCTCTCTCTTTGAAGAACAAACACTAGAGTGGGTCTGGAATGATGTTTTTTTTTTTTTTTTTTACATCCTAAGTAATTTCTGACAATTTTACTGCAAGCATCTACTGTACGGGAACAGTATAATAATAGCTATTTTTTTTTATTAGTCAGTAATGTGACTTTTATTTATTCCAGTTCAGATTTGCCCATTAAGAGAGCAAACAAATTGTGCCAACTGAACGAGAGGTATAAAAACATTATTTAAAAGAAAAGTAAAACTTAAGGAATTTTATGAAAAGGTAAAAGATAGCTTCACAAAGGTTATATACTTTAGAAAGGCTAATGTTTAACAGTATTTTATAAGTTTAATGAAACTGAATTTCTTGTAATTATAATTTAAAAAAAAAAGAAAAAGGAAGTTAATCGAAGAGGTATGAGAAGGTATCAGATATGAGGTATGAGGTTCTTTCTTACTTATATTTAAACAGTTTACTACTTGGCGAACAATAAATTAGCTATCAATATTTTGGTTCATGACGTATGATGTCTTTGATGTAAGATCAGATTAAAAGCAAACTAAAATTAAAAAAAAAAAAATCAATTAAAAGAAACAAGAGCCTTAAAACAACAAATCTATACACTCAAAATAAATAATGAAAAAAATGTAATTCCGGCAAGACGAGTCTTTTAAAGAAAAAAATTCCTTTCTAGGTCTACGTTTCGGTACGTGTTCAAGAGCACTTTAGACCAAAAGAGAGGTATTATTATTAAAAAAAAGTAAAGTAATGCCTATTTTCTCAAACGACTTAGAGTTCGACAATCAAATTTGGTTTTATTAATAATGAGTGTCCTAACTAGATTAGGCTCTTATTCCCTCACAAAATAAAATGCTCATAAGTATCTGCCCCAGCAATCTACCTGTCTGACTACAATATCTTAATCGCCAACTCCCCCAAGCATTCCCTTAGAATGTTGCCTTCCCAAGTGTATGGAACCTCGTATTTGTAAAGCAGTGGTCAAACTTTGACATAAATGATAGGCGTCCTGCCTGTTGTGTGCAAATGACTGGTTACACAAGTGTGTCCAGTCAACCACACCTACCACAACTCTCAATTGTAACGTATTTAGGGAGAGAAGATACTTCAAATCCCACTGTCTTATATATCTCTTAGCTGGAGACACAGTTCCGTGCCCCTCCACTGCTTCTCCAGTTCCTATCCCGAAATAGCAGTGATGACTGCAACTGGCTCGGGACCACAAAACGGTAATGAGGATCCCACTTGAGCCAACTCCGCTCTCTCAAAAACAGAGGTATGTAAGTAAATCTATGATTGTATAATATGCTGGTTTCTATCCTAAAGAGCACCTTAATAAAGGGCACCCATGGGACCCGAAACGTAGACCAAATAAAAGTGTTTTTTAAAATAGAATATGATTTCTGGGAGGCCACCTACTTGGTAAAAAGTGAACGTCTTTCTTAGTTTAAAAACCGAACGAACGTTTTTTCATAATTAGAAAGCATTTTTTTTTAGATCCGCAATATTATGACACCTTCTTCAATACGTAATCTTGGACTGCAGCAATGAACACATTTCATCACCCTGTAAATACTAATTATATCAATATAAAACTATAAATTTTATTATTTTAAAACTTTCTGTTATTTGTAATTACCACCAATTATAAAAATTTTAAAATTAATTTAGCTTGACATAAAATAAAACACAAAATAACTTGAGATACCTGAAAAACGACACTAGCACATTCTGTTTACCCCTATATTAAACACCGATTTTTTTTAAAAATTTACTGTATGAAACATAAAAAAATAAACAGACAGAATGCGCTAATGTGGTTTTTTTCAGATATCTTAAGATATTTTGTGTTTTATTTTATTTCAAGTTAAATTAATTTAATCATTTGAGAACATAATATAAAATCAGGCAGGATGTCTCGAACTTATCGACAAGCTGACGTTTTAACATCTGACGTTGTCGATATTCTTGATCACGCTCAGATGAAGTCTTGATAAAAAAAAATAAATAAATATGCCCTTATAATAATTCAAGTGTCCTTATTGCTATTTTAATGTTCAATCAATTTTCAAATATATAAATATATAAAAACGAAAAATCTTATTCTAAGCAAGATGGAACCGTTTAAGTTTTCTTCTTTTTTAAAAAAAAAAAAAAAAATTCATTGCTGTGTTATCATTTCCAGAGACTTTAAGGCTGACTAGTTTAAAATAAAAATACAATTTAAATTTAACAAGTACACACACATACATACTCACATACACCACACAGAAAGAAAAGATACGCTCCAATATATGTATACATAAACAAGGGCAACTATCTCACATGATAAACATCTATTTATAGCAGAAGAAAAGGTGTTTAATATTTCCTTTAGTTAATAAAAAACAGTGGCATTGAGAAAAACAGCTGACCATATTGTAGAAAAGTTGAAAAGATGTCGCTAGCATACAAAACAATATTTTCTCTATAATTATATATTGTCTAGCCTCACCTTTACAATTATGATTCAAATTTATTTTCGTAATATTTTCTTATTTCCAGAACTATCTTTGGCCTTTAACAGTCAAATTATCTTGTATATCTTGATTATTAAATTCCTTTCATTGCTTTAGAGAAAGAAAAAAAAAATTAGAAAAGTTTACTAGATCGGATCTTTAACTAGTTTTTTTATATATAATTTCAATGGTTTATAAAGATACTACAGAGGTTATGTGATTTATTAAATATTGGCACAGCTGTATAATATATATACCTATATAGGTTTTTAATTAATATAGGCTACACGCTGCTGTTATTATTATAATTAATAATACGTGCGTGGGTGGAATATAATGCATATAAATATAAATGTGGGTTTTTGTATAGTGAATTTAATTGAAAAGTTAATTTCTTTTTTATTTTTAATGGACAGCGTTAAAGAAAAGATTGAAGGAATAATTTTTTTTTTTTTTTTTTTAGATTAAATGCAATAATAAATGTTTATATATAAACTAACTAAATTTTAGACTGTAAAATATTATCATCATCATATCCTGGACAGAATCAATTTTAGCATACCTTAAAATGAGCTATTTAACGTGTGAAATAATGAAAAAGTCAAAAACAGAACACTCACACAACTTACTCTTACAGTATTTCTCGGCATTCAATTGGAAAATTTTTACTCGAAGTCTTGAATTGTTATAACACACACTGACTCATGAGCAAACTCACTTATAGACAATTCACCAATAATATTTGTTTCATAGAGCTTGTTATTCTCTGTGAAAAATTAATTTCACTTAGTAAGTTATCACACACATATCCATAGTGATCAATTTATTCAAGAGTTCTTTCTACACACCCTATCAAAAGCAAGAATACGCTAGTGTGCTTTGTTTCCTCTGGCATCCTTTTGATCTCTTATGATAAACTAGTTACATATTCCGCTGTATTTTTGTGGCATTCAAATCCAGTTTGATTGCTGAATGATAGGCTGCGATTTTCCAGATACTACATAAGTTCGTCTGCTTAAGATTATGATTTCATAGAGCTTACAAAAGACGCTCATAGATCTATAGGTCTACAGGTATTCTGGAAGCGTTTTGTTCCTTGTTTTTCTTGGGTATGGGGATGATCTTCCATTTTCTCCAATCTTTTGGGTAATGTGTTTTCCAAATCAGGTTGGGCATTTTGAAGACAGTAAAGTCTGCTTTAGCGCCAAAAAAGAGGAGGACCTCTAGTAAAATTTCCTTTGGCGCAAGATGGCAAAGCTACTCTAATTCGTTTGTCACAAAATTTTTCTTTGAACAATTGTAACTTTCTTCTTCTAGGAGGCAGATGGTGGATTGACAAATGTTAGGCTTATCATTTTCTCTCTTAAAATGTGAATTGGTGAGATGTGTAGTATGTTTGTTGTATTGTAGCATGAACGGTTTTGTAAGGGGCTTGTGTGCAAGTATGTTTTAAAGAGAGAGAAGTGTCATCTCTAGATAAAAATAAATACATTTATTATTTATTTATTACTTGCTTATAAATACAATTTGTAGCAAGGGGTTTGACCTGAACATATATTTACAATAGAAGTTAAATCACAAAATAAAATCCCTATTCTATAACAAATAAACTGAGAACACAAAATGAAGTAAATAAAAAAAAGTAGATTAACATGTTTTATCCATACCATGAATTCTCCTTAGTAACAAATTTGCTGGTATTATATATATATTAAAAAGGATAAATGTACACAAACTGAATTAAAAAGAAAAATACTGGAATCAAATAAAAATATAAGAATATAATAGAAATACCAATATCAAATTCTTAATTACTCAAAATAAAACTTCTTATTTTTAAACGCTTTAGTTACGTAAATGTAAACATATTTCACTTGGTGCTGACTATCGAAACATAATAGATTTTCCATAACTGTTTTAGATGGCGTTAATATATTCTGTTAGGAACTTATACCTGAAGACATCGAAAATTGGACATGTTATTAAAAAGTGCATAATATTGTCCTTGTCCTCCTTTCATAGGGGGCAAGGCGCCTCTGAATTGAACTTATATAATTTCCCATCAACAAATAGTTGGGGCATTTTTTGGGAAAACAGTCTAAGTTGGCATTTAAAGTTACATTTAAACTGAACCAAAACTGCTGATGTTTCTAAAAATAAAATTAAATTTCGAATTTATCGCAATGTCAACGTCCTTACAGATGAGGTGATTATTGAAACTTGTTATAATATCAGGCACTCTGCTAGAAATGAAACCTACATCTTGTTGGTCAAATATATTTTCGGCACCAATAGCAATGAAACATTTACGCGTATTTGTGACCCAGTTGAATGGAATGCTCGCATTGTCAATATTTGCTAAAAGCGCTTCGTAGCAGATACGAGGAATTCTTTCGCGCGGCATAGTCAGGATCTTCAACCACCAAAAGACAGTGCGTTTAAAAACTTTCGATATTATATGTATAATAATGTATAAAAAATAAATACATTATCTCTAAAGAAATTTAAATACTTTCCAATATCACAATAATATGCTTATAAATTTATAGAATCAATTATTTAGCTAGATTGATAAAAAAAAAACTCAAATAATGTTAAACACTATAACTGGCACTGAAGTTAAGAGAGAGACTTCTGAGACAAATGTTACTGGTTAAAATGCTGCAAGACGACTGGTGAAATAATGCTCTGTTCTAGGGAGGATTTTCTTCTACAAAACAGTTGGCCAAGTGGTATTGTCTTAAATAACGGTATCTGACTTACCAGCCAACATTCAAATTTCCTTCAATTATTCTTTCAAATAAGATTTATAAATATAATTTCTGGCATCCATCACACTCTTTCGCCTAATTCGTTTACCTCAGCATAATGGTGATAGAAAAACTTTGCTATGTCGTGATCATTTATTAGGAATTTCCTTTAGAAAACATGATTCTGTCGCCGATAACAAATTAGTAAGCAGACGAATAATATACTGGACTGCGAGGCGTCTAATGGCGGAAACCCAAAGACGGTAGGTACTGGTAAAAAAAAAAAGTGAAAAATTAATTTCCACATTCCTGGTTAATGATTAAGGGCTTTTAATTCATTAACGATAATTAATATCGAATTTCTAAAATTTGTCACTATAGTAATACATTCTATTGGAGAATATAAGCAAAGCAAATTTACTAGGAGACTGTAAAGTCATGAATTATTATCCTTTTAATCAATCAAAAACCTATCCTATCTATACTTCTATCGCAAGCAAAAAGTTAAATAATAAATATAAAAGCGAAATAATGAGAGATTTTATTCAAAAGAAAAGCGAAGGAGTAAGTAAAACTTACAAAAGAAAATAAAAATAAAATAAAAAACAGTAAAATTTACATATCAGTTAAAAAAAAAAAAAAAAAAAACACAGCCACACGAATAAGAATCAAAATAGAGGAGGAAGACGAACAGACATACAAAGGAAGGAGTAGAAGATCGTGCACACAAGGTCAGATAGTTAGTTCCCTCTTTTACAACTGTTCCACACTTAGATTTTTGTTTTAAAAAGTACTTTGCAAACTTGTGTACTGTTGGAGCTCATTAGGAAGGAGAAGGTATCCAGAATAAGGAGGAGATAAGTATTAGAAGAGACAGAATGCGATCCTCTCTCTCTAAGAGTGTGTGTGTATGTGTGTGTGTGGCGGGGGTTGGAAATGGAAGGGAAAGAGGAGACGTTTAGTAGAGAGGGGACAAATAAATCTCTGGGGAAGATCTGAGCACGACATCTCTATAAGTTTTGTGTGCAAAAGGCAGAAGTACAAGAATGAGTGTAAGAGAGGAAGTGTCTGTAAAGAATTGGAGGAGGGTGGGATAGAGAGGGAATGAGAGCGCACTCTTCGCAGATAGGGACTACATTACTTACCGCTAGCACCGTCTTCTCTTAACTTCTCCCTCCCATTAGTCTTGTACAAATCTTTTATTGATCTTTTATAAATATCATTCAAACAAGAGGACATTACTAAATGGTTATATATATACATATATATATGTGTATGTATAATATATCTACAGAATTACTGGTGGATCCCAACGAGATATTAGGCAGCGGTGGTTGAAGAAGAGGATATATATATAGATAAGGTGAAGTATAAAAATACGATAATGATTACTAGAAAGAAAGGATTTGGGTACAACACTTACTGAGAAAGTTTTATTTTACTTACTGAATGTAAGAATAGTAAGTATCGTGAAGTTGGAACTCTTTTTATTAAGTTGTCAAAACCAAAAATATCAATCCAATGGAAACCTAAAGCTATCTGTAGAATAGAACCTTAGAGTAAAACACAAGTACAAAAAGAATTTTATTGAAAAAAAAAAATTAATAATTAATTTACAATATACATGATATATTCTATTATTTATTATATAAATTATTTTTTAGTCCATAAAAATGAAAAGATGCTGTTAAAACAATAAATTAATACAAACTAATTATAGATTTATGATATTTTTATACATAAAATTTTTTATTTTAATAAAAAAATATCCATATGTTTGCGTGTTGCAAGCCACCCAGATAGTTTGATATAAGCGTAATTAAAATTAACTTGTAATTATTACGGTAGATATATTTATATATGTAAAGTGTGCGATGAACAAAACAATTTCTGGTCATTATCCTTACTGGGTTTCTATTTATTAACGTAGAATACGTTTTTTTGGCAAGCACCTATTTGATAAAAAGCGAACGGTTCTTTTTCATGAAAAAGTGAACGAATGTTTTCTCTTAATAAGTAAGTATTTTAGACCTACAGTAATACTCTGAAGATCGGGTCTACTCTTAGATTTTTTTCCTAGTAGCCTCTACAGTTCACTGTCCGGTGATGGTTAGTGTTGTCTGTAATGAGAGAACACTGCCCGGAGTGCACTGAGAAGTCTCCGGGCGCCAATGACCATAGATGTTGACGCGCCTTAAATTAAAAGAATACTCTGAAGAAATACCTACTTGATGATTCACTCCATATGTTGATAAGTAATCTTCAACTGCAGCAATGGACACACACTTCATCATCTTGTAAATACTAATTATAGTATTATACTAATACTAATTATAGTAGTTGAGGGTTTCCAGAGAGGGAATGTGAGTTGAGGGTTGGGCTAAAGAATCGTGGAATTTATTATAATTGATTTTTGACAGAGGTAATTTAAGGAATATTGAGATCTGTATGCAGGATAAGGTTGATTACGTAGAAGGGATTGTTAGTTATAAAGCGAAGGAGTTTAGATAGGTTGCGGCTCAGTTTAGAACGCTTGGCAGTTCCGTTCAGGTCCACAGTCCGTAAGTCCATAGTCTTAGTCAGGAGACGTAACAACGATCATTTTGAGCCATTACCGAGCAGTTTGTAGAAAAGTCTAAAACGCGTTTTGACTTCACGGCTTTTGAGCTGCCTTTCCACATTAGTCTCTTGTCTAAGAATAGTCCAAGATAACGCGGAATAGGAACAGTCAGCTAGCGGAATGGGTATGCCTTTAGGATAAATTAGATGAAGAGTTTTGCGATTCAAATATTTGCTTTTACCTATGCTTTAAAAAAAATTGTATGGAAAATATAATAATTAATGGAACAAACCTAGTTCGCGTGTTTTTATGAATTAATCAAAAGTAACAAAACCAAAGTTCTAAGCAATATAATATATCTGTATAAAATATAATCATCCTTTAGATATAAACTTTAAAGAATAAAAAAAAAAAAAATGTATTTAATAACTTATAACTTCACAAAATATATAAATCTCGACGAAATATTTTATTATCCTCCAAAACATATACAGAAATATATTTAAGAAAATAATGTAATAAAACATAACAAAAAGTTTAAGGATGGTCACGAGACGGAGATTTCGTTTTTTTTTTTTTTAAAAAATTCCAAGCAAATGGGAAAAACATTTAATACGACAAATAGACATGTCACGCTCTCTTAAATAGTTCACCAAACAAATTAAACTGTTATAAAGCAAAACGCTAAACAAACTTATATTAATAATAGTGCTAACATTAAATAGAAAATTACATGTTATAAAGTAGTTAGTAAAGTACTAGTAGTAAGGGTGATGTAATAAAAATATATAAATAAATGAAGACATATATTTATCTATACTTTTTAATTTTTCCTTTAGTATATTCCTCCTTTCTTCACTCTAACTAAACTAAGTTAATATAAAGAAATTCACTAGTAACTTAAGTTTAGACATTTAAAACTTTATTATCTTATGTTTTTATAAAAAATAGTCTAGGAAATGTCTATAATTATATCAGTTGGTAGATATAGTAGGTCTAAATTCCTTCAAAACCAGTTTTTGGGAGAAATAGTAAAAAAGGGTGACGACACAGATTTCAATCATCACAGACAACATAAGTTTATTTCAACCATCAAACAAACAAAAAAATCTGATGTGAACACTCACACGACTTGGATGGTAAACCTTGGATTTCCTCTTCCTATGAGCCTCTACAGCTCACCGCCGCTCAGTGGTTGGCACTGAGAAGACTTCGGGGAACACAATAGATCTTTCAGATCTCACGCAATGCAATATTCCATATATCAATCTACAATCTATGGTAGAAAGTACAGCTACAATAACAGTAAACCAACCTGTTTTCGCTTAGAATCTATCAATAATAAATTTTTATATCTCTGCAGTTATCATTCCTACTTTAAAGAAAATCGTTATAGCACGTTTCGAGAAAATTAAAAAAAAAAAAAAAAACAAAAAAAAAACGCGAAACACCGAAAAATCCATTCAATATAGTCAACATTGGCCAATTTTCTTCATTCTTGGAAATATGTCAACACATTTAAAAGTTTTTAACATTAATTAGATGGTGAAACCATATAATCACGGGTGTTCCTTTTGAATGGGTCAGCATTGAAATAATTCTTAAACGAAGCACAAGATATTTAAACAGTGAACACAACGTTTAAAGTATATTTGCTCTAGTTTATGATGGTGTTAATGTTTTTTGATTTTATTACCGCCTTCCACCTTAAATCGGTGGTTGAATGTGACGGTTTCCTTTTGACCCCCACTTTTTACTAATGTATTGAAAACTATTCAAAAAATGAAGAAAAATGACGTTTACTTCACTTCAATATTTCAAATTTTTGCCGAGATATTCAATATAAAAATTCAATTTTCTTCATTTTTCCGTTTCGTAAACTAAAATTAAAAGCGGATTTTCTTATTAATTTCGAATAAATAAGAGAGTTCAAATCCTGCTGAAACTTAAAAATTATTTTAAAACCATAAGGGACCCAAAAAGTACGTAAAACATCATTAAAACAAAACAATTTTCCAGTTTATTTACAAAAATCGATAACAAAAATATTTCCTATTTATTCAAAATGACTTCCTCGGCTTAAACGGCACAAGCGTAATCGGTGCCCAACATATGAAGTTGCTAATCGTTATCTTGTCTGCGGGATTGAAAGCAGGTTTGGATTAAGCCTTTTCTAAGTGCTTCTGGAGTTGTTGGTTCCTTGGTATACATTTTTTCTTTGAAATATCGCCAAAATAAAAATCAAGAGGGCTTAATTCTGGCGATCTGGAAGGCCAGCTTGCCAGTCCCTTCTTCCGATCTAGCGCTTACTGAACATCTGTCTGTTAATGTTTGATGCGGAATGGTTGGAGACAAAACTATTGGCCCATACTTTCCGCCAGTTACCTAAAATGGACAAGAAAACGCTAATTTTATTCACCCAGAATTACAACAGTTGCTGGAGGATGTGCCATTGAATGTCAGAACAAGAATGTGGTTCCAACAAGATGTTTGTCCCAAGCACTATGCCATAGTGGCGAGAAGAGAAGTGAAGGAGATGTTCAGAAGATACGATAGAACTTCATATGTTAGGCAGCGACTGCGCTTCTGCCGTTTTAAGCCGAGGAAGTCATTTTGAATAAATGGGAAATATTTTTTTATCGATTTTTGTAAATAAACTGGAAAATTGTTTTGTTTTAATGATGTTTTACCTAATTTTTGGGTCCCTTATGGTTTTAAAATATCTTTTAAGTTTTAACAGGATTTGAACTCTCTTATTTATTCGAAATTAATAAGAAAATCCGCTTTTAATTTTAGATTATGAAACAGAAAAATAGGGAAAAAAACGACGAAAATTGAATCTTTATGGTTGAATATCTCGGCAACGGTTTGAAATATTGAAGTCAAGCAAACGGCATTTTTCTTCATTTTTCTTAAATAGATCTCAATACAGCAGTAAAAAGTGGGGGTTAAAAGGAAATCGCAACTTTCACATCTTTAAAACAAAACAATTTTCCAGTTTATTTACAAAAATCGATAAAAAAATATTTCCTATTTATTTAAAATGACTTCCTCGGCTTAAACGGCAGAAGCGCAGTCGCTGCCTAAAAGGAAATCGCAACTTAAGGTGTAAGGCGGCAATAAAATCAAAAAACATTAACACCATCATAAACTAGAGCGAAAATACTTCAACAAACGATATGTTCAGTTTTCACTTTTTAGATATCTTGCTTCGTTTAAGAGTTACTTCAACAGTGGCCCTTTAAATGGAACACACTGTATTGAAATGGACTCTTTAAATGACCGCCTCACGTCGTCACCCACACTCAGATCTTCTCCAAAATCATTTATATCCGAAAAATGTATCTAAAAAAAGCATTACAACTTATATTTCTGTAGCTTGTGTGTAAATATTCACAAATAAAATTTGGGATCCTTTTTTGAGAAATTCGCAAGAAAAAAAAAAAAATTTATTCAGTGCAGTTGCATTTCTAGTTAAATAATTACGACCGAAAACTTTCCAACTGATGTATCGGAATAACGGAAGTTTGAACTTGCTGCGATTTTTAACGTATAGAATACGTTTTTTTTGGGTAGGCCACGTATTTTGTAAAAAAGCGAAGGAACGTTTTCTCGTAGCGGGGGTAATCGAAGGTACATGATAGGAGTTAGCGAGTGTAGGGCTGTTGGGGGAGGGGGAGATTGAAAAACGTAATCTACGCAAGTTGTCTCTGTCATATGACAGAGATACCATTTGGATTTTTGTTTTGTTTTTGACTTATGATCTTCATGAATATAATACATACACGTACAAACAAACACACTTACACACACACACACATATATATATATATCTAAAAAGCGTATTTTCTTGTGAAAAAAAGTTTTTTCATTAATTCAATTTCTAAAATCTGAAACGAACCCAATACTGAACTCTTATTCCTAAATTAAAATAGAGTTACTGTTATTACGGAATTGCAGGCGAGTTATTTATTAATATAAAATAATAATTTATATCAAACAGCTGATTGCTAGCAAAACAGCTGATAACCACAACACAATATTTTTTTTTCTTTTAAATGTCCCTCCACTTCACACATATGGTATAAATAAATATTGTATTAAATGAAAATATATTTCAGATAAATATAAAAGGAGAATGGTAATTTATATAATATATCTATAATTAGATAACCAGATGACAAATATTGTATAAAGAGGAAATAGATAATAAAATGTTTTAATATATATTACTATATTACAGGAACTGGTGGCGAGTTTATAGGAGTAGTAATGGTGTAAAGGGGGGAAAGAGAACTTTCCTTCCCTCACACACAAAATACACACACACACACACACACACACCCTAGTAAACAAACAGATATAATAGTAATGATAAAGGGGACAGTGACGAGCGAGAAAGAGTGTGAGAGAGAAAACAAGCGAGAGTGATAGAAGGTAAAGTAAAGGTTATATAGATAAGGTTAGTATCTGTGGTTGCTGTTGATGTTACAGTATTAGCGTAGTAACATACTATTATGGAGGCAGTGGTGGCTTAGTCAAGTAATATGTAATGAACTATGTTGCGCGCTGGGCGAGACGAGCTACATAGTAGCTACTATAGCTGGGGTAGCTAGGAGCTAACTCCTAGATACGGAACCACTCTGTACCATGTCACGGGGTCACACGCTACAACACCTGTCATCCTTAAGTTTTTCATTTTACTGATTCCCATCTGTTAACTACATACAACTTATTTCATTGAATCTCTATGCATTTTATCATATTTATGTTAATTTATCTACAAAATCTTCCACCAACATTTGCTCAATTATTTAGTCTCTCTCGATAAAAAAAAAACTTGATGGAAACAGTTAAAGCGGACTGTTATTATTTTAATGTAATAGGGATTATTTGTGGGATTGGACAGAGAAAAAATGTAGAATAGAAAAGATATACTGACTAAACACTGTTATATTAACTGAGTAACAAGTGCACTTTCCAGAAACTAATGTAGAAAATGGGTAGAAATGATAAAATGAACTGGAAGGGTGTTGGTGATGGTGATGTTTTCTTGACTGACTGCGTGTACAAGACTGTATGGTTGATTGATTATTTTAAGGGTAGCTAGGAGCCCTTATATATGCTTGTAGTTATCTTCCCTAATTCTCCTTCCAATTCTACTAGGGGTTGAGGTAGACGGATCTTAATCCCCCCCCCAACATATGGTAAAGAAATGTATTACGTCTCATGTGACGTGACGGATGATGTAGTTGTGAAGGAGATGATGTAGCAGTTAGGCGGATTGCATATGATTTTCACTTTCTCTTACTCCTAATAAGAGGAGTGTTGCGATCATGTCAAATTTCCGAAATTGAGTTTTCAACGGATATAAATGTTTTGCGGTCTTAAGTACGAAAAATTGTTGTCAGCGAATGTCCGTGTGTGTGTGTGAACAAAGTATCTCATTAACAAAAAATCGCAGGAAACTCAGGTATTCTGGGTACCCCGCTGGATAACCTGGTAGACCTACGATAGTACACTATCATCGCAACTGACACGAAGGTTACGAGCAAAATTCATCAATCGGAAGTGAGACTTCATTAAATAGTTTTTCAGTTATTTGCGATTTTTCTCGAAAAGAGCTCGAACGATTTTCTTTATACTTCGTTAACGAAGCTATACACATAAATGACTATTACTTTTATTTGAAACATTTACCAAGAAAAATTGTATATTGAGAAGGTTTTTGGGGAACAATAAATGCTAAGCTTTACTCTAAAGTTTCACTTCTGTATATTTCTGGTTAGCATTGCTGGTATTTCCAAATTTGAAGAAAATCGGTTAACAGGATATGCGACATTACAGAATAGTTTTTTGAATTATTTGGAAATTTCTCCATTTCCTTTAAACTTAGAATGCCAATTGCCCACATATAAACCTATTACTTTTAATTAAAACATTTTTCTAAACAAAAAAAATAAATATTTTTAGATACTTCTGCGGAATTTGTGGCGTTAAATTTTATACGAAGTCTTAGTCCAGTGTTATTGACGCTCTTTGTTTTGGACTACAATGTAATCAAACCTGCCTGGTTTGATAGATTGGTACTTGTTCCCCTAGATGTATATATTTATGTTAAGACAAATTAATGTAATTTGAAGTTTAAAGAAAATTTGTCCTTTGAAAGAAATTACACCTAGAAGAAGAGGAGGCTTTGAAACCATTGTTAATTAACAGAAGAAAAAAAAAAACAAAAACACTGTCACGGATCGACTGCAAGAAATCGATTAGAAAAATGTGATAACGATTCTACAACAAAAAAAAAAAAATGTAAAGTTGACGTTAATTCTTTCTCCGATGTTAGGATGAATTATTTGGAGAAATGGTGTTTGACTTGAACAATAATAAATTCAAATCACTGAAACCCCCCTGTCTTTAGAAGAACGTACAGAATTTAAAAGCATAGAAAAAAATCGTTTTTTTGTATCGATGAAGAAATTTTATTATTCAAAGAAATATAAAAAACTATATTATTATTTATAGAGTTGCAAAAGAACGATTCGGCGACTAATCAAAAAAATGGGTTAAAAATTTATAAGTGATAAAAATGCAACTAGTTTATATAAAATAATATCCTACATTTTTTTCGATTTCCTACTCAAATGCAACATTTTTAGTTTAACAGATAATTAGTTTAATGACGACGGCTTGGCGTAGTTTTTAACAACAGTAGTTTTGGCAATTATTACAACAGTTTTACTCTGTAAATTGGTTAAAGCAGGCTGAAAAATTGGAACAAGTGTTCATAATGAACTCCATATATCCTGTAGAAAGTCCTATCCTATAGAATTTAATTAAAATTAAACGGTGATGGGCAGTATTGTCTGTAGCTAGAAAACACTGCTCGGAGGACGGCAGTGCACTGAGAAGGTTCCGGGGAGGGGGTACAATAGATCTTTCAGGTCACAGTGCAATAATCCCCTATAACAATCTAATCTATATACAGGAGTAAGAGAAAGTCATGTGAGTGTGAATGGATATCGAGTTAAGAGAAAATAAATTATAAATTTTATTTTTTAACGAAAATTTAAACAAACTTTCAATATAAATGGGAGAATTTCTAATATTTTTAAAGGGCAAATATTTATTTTAATCAAAAGTAATAAACAATATTTTAAAAAAGCAACAATAAAGTTTTATCCTAATCAACAACAACAAAAAAAAAAAAAAATAAAACCCTGAACATATGCGTGACTTATTGACGTCAAAATGACAGTCAACTATCTTTACAACTATATACAGCTGAGTCATTACTTAGTCATTCCACTTATCGTTAAAAATACAAGTTTAATGTGCTGTAGATGAGACAATAGATTCTAAATGTAAGATAAGAGTTGATAACTTTATCAGATAACAAATGATGGATGTTAGGACTCATGTTTTCTATTACTATTATTATTATTATTTTAACATTGTAAAATAAATTATACAACTATTGTAAGTAATATTGATTTATATTTGTACATTTATTTATTATTTTATTCATTATTTAATCTATATATATTTTTTTTTCTCTCTGATTTTAACTCTAAATTCTTATTTTCACAAATTTAATTACAAATTCTAATAATTATTTCATTACTTCCCACACTCCCCATTACTTCTTATCAATTTTCAATTGAGAGACATTTATTCACACTAGGAAATTTTTTAAACATTGGAATTCTACTTATAATACTATGAAATGACAACTTATTTAAAAATTCACCCGGGAGGCTTACCTCACGAGAAATCTGAATTATTATGAGTAATTAAATATAGTGAAATAACCGTTTTTTAAAGGAAAGCATAATATTTCACAGATCCTCTACAACTTTCTACAATTAATCTCACGAAAAACATGTTAATAATATATTAGTAGAACATTTAAAAATAAATGATAAAAAATTCCTTACTGTTGTGCGAAAAAAAGAACTGCTGTAATAGAATTATATTTCAGCGAATAATAAATTGAATTTGATGGAAATCAAATCGAAGATCTTTGTGATAATCAGTAGTGAATTTAACCCTTAAAAACCGCTTAAGATTTGCAATTTAACTAGGACAAGATGAAAAGTTCTCGGCCTAGCCCACAGATAGCACTGCTACAAATGAAATTACTGTTTTGTTATGTAGGCACACTTGTTGCAAAAGTAAATACCAAATGTGAATTTGATCAGAAAAATGTTTTTTTTTTATATGGGTGTTTAAAGTAAGCGTGTAGTGTGTTTTTGACAAAATTAATAAACTTGAATACCGTTCCATCAGAAAATTTCTTCGTTTTGGATGGTTTATCGCCTTCAGAAATTCATCCAAACTTGGTGAAAGTGTAGAAGGAGTCTGCACCTTCCTTATCAACAGTAAAAAAAAAAGCAGTTGTGTTTAAATGTAGTCCTACATTGTTTGAAGATGATCCACGTGAAGAACGGCCAAAAACTGCAACTACCAAAGAAAATATCGAGAGGATACACAATATGGTTCACCAGATGATCGACGATTAAAGGTGTATGAGATAGCTAAGGCTGTAGGGGCGCTCTCAGAAGAAAGGAGACGGCACATTTTACACGATGAACTCAGTATGAGAAAGCTTTGTGCAATATGGGTGCCCGCATTTGTTAAATGCTGATCACCAATAAATGAGGAATCGAGTTTCTCAGGAATATTTGTGCCGTTTCAAGAAGACTCCAACCGATTTTCTGCGCTGATTTGTTATGATGGATGAAACGTTGGTTCACCACTTTATGCCTGAATCATAACAACAGTGGACGGACAGACGCCGGTAGCTCTGCACCGAAGAATGCAAAGACAGTTGCAACGGCTGGAAAGGTTATGGCTTGTGTTGTTTAGGATATCAAAGGTTTTGTTAATTGACTACCATCCAAAGTGTTAAAAAATTAATGGGAAATATATGCACATCTTCTTGACCAGCTAGGTAAAAAAATTAGAGAGAAAAGGCCTAGTTTGTAAAAGAAAATATCCTGTTTCACCAGAACAAAGCACCCGCCCACAAAGGCACTTTGGCAATGGGAAAATTGAGGGATTTGAAGTATAAATTGTTGGAACATCCTCCCTATTCGCCAGATTTGGCGTCCTGACTTTCATCTATTTCCAAACCTTAAGAAATTTGTGGCTGGAATACGTTTTGGGTCACAAATGAAGAAGTGATAGCAGCGGTAAATGGATATTTTGAAGAACTTCCAAAATCGCACTTCGAGGACGGAATCGAATTATTGGAGAAACGTTGGACAAAGTGTATTGAACTAAAGGGAGACTACATTGAGAAATAAATCCATTTTTAAAATAAAAAAACTCATTTTCACTACTAGGCCGAACACTTTTCAGTTTGCCCACGTACTTAATTTTTAATAAATAGACCACTGTCTTAATCAACGAGGCGTAACACTCCTCGTTGCTTCTTGTTAAATCTGGCATAGGATACTTGCTTCTGCAAGAGATTTTCTGGAAGGCGAATGACGTTAGGCTCTCTTCTAAAGTGTTATTTCAATATTTTATAAGTTTTAACGTTTATAAGAATTACTATATTGCTAAAATTTCTAATATGAAGAAAATCGGTAGACCGGAAGTTGAAATTCTTAACTTTAGAGCTGGTGTACAGCAATTTTACATCTAAAGACCTACCGAATCTGTTGGAATCCTTTTATAGAGTAAACAGATTTTGAGAGAGTTTTAGAAGTAATGCGACCTCATATTTCCCTCGGGTGCCATTTTATTATTGTGTAGGTTCTTCCAGCCTAAATAATAAGAAAGTAACTATTTAGAAGGATTCCAATTTTGAAGAAAATTTAACTATTACCTTAAGTATATCACGCCAGATTTATTTTAAATGTCTAAGTTTGCTTATTTAGAACTTATGAGCATCAAGATGCTTATTTAGCATCCAAATGTGCCATCAACGCGCATTAACTCCCCACAGTCACGCCTACAACAATGAGCATCAACTTCATCAGCAAATCTCCCATCTAGGGAGCTGTTTCTAGCGGTAGGAGAAATTGAATAATAAAAAATCGACGATCTGAGGCTTAACTAACAATCAGACACTAGATAAACTTGAAGAGTAAATATTATTAGTAAAATCAATATTGAAGCGTTTGAATCAGACTCCAGAACCAACTTTATCGAGATAACAAGTTTCAAACATGAATAGTTCATTAAGCTAGTCACATTAGTGTTCTAACTAACTAGTCACATCACTCTTCCAAGCTACTCACATCAGCCAACGTTACAATGTCTATTATACATACATCACCCTACCAAGAAACATCACTCTCCGCTCGGTCGTTCTACCTCAACCCACTTTAACTCTTTTCCTCACAGATTTTCGTAAAAAATAAATTGTGTGTAAGTGCTAGCAGTCAGTTTGTTTGTTTGTGTATTCATCAATTCACCATCCTCAATCACCATATTTGCTACCATTTACACAGTTTATGAAATAAGGACACTGTTTGGTGAATTTACATACTGAAGTGTATTTTCGTCAGTTATTTTCTGAACATTAATCGCAGCAGCGAAAGATAGTATATAGATTGGCTAGGTTATATCAATGAATTAAACAACTACATAAGAAAATATAAAAAAACAATCATAAAATCAGTGATCATTGAAAAAGGTTCCCTCTCCATTAATTAAAAAAGAATCTATCCCTAGTGATTTAAGGATAATCACCTGTTTATACAAACAAAAATAAAAAGAAGAAAAATACAGGGCCAGTTTTATTATAAAAGACTTGTCATTCAATAATACAAAAAAAACAAAGTCCAGCCCTTTCTACATACGGTGTGAATGTAGAGTAATGCTGTATTTCTTCCTTGCTCTTCCTTCCTGCAGACAGCTGTCACAGAGTTGACATATCATATTTGTCACTTGTCATCCATCTGTTATAGAGCCACGTGACAATTATTTCTTCCCAGCATCCTAATCTGATAGTTCTACTATTTTTTCGGCCAAATTTCTTTTAATTATTAACGTTCATAAAGCGGAGAACAATTGTAGCTATTTTCCTACTTGGGCCGTTTTACTGCTCCTCTGAATAATGGGGTTACGATCATTTATTTTTTACTAACCTAGTGGCTATACTTGATAGAACACACTTAAAAATTAGATAATTTTGTATCATTTTTGTTGCAATCCAGCACTCGGATAATAAACGTTATAGAGATCGTATTGATAGAACAATATTAAGATATATCAACATGATAGTTAATAACAGACATAAAGTTCTTCTTTCTACGCAGCCACAGTACGGATGTTCAAATGTTCAGGTGTAAGAAATGAATGGCGCAATATGCGTGTGATGTTAATGGGCTGATGTAACGGTCTGGTACCTCGCCAGATAAATATTGTTCCTTGAGTACATACAGCTCAGCAAAAATGCATAGAATATATTTAAAACGTGCGAATTATATAAAAAAAAAAAATTCAATAATTTTTTTTATAGGTACATATATTTCTTATATTACATTAAAACTATTAAACGATTCCACAGAAAACTTCCAAAATCACCTTCTTTTAAAACAATGTATCCAATAAGATGGTAGGTAATATATATTTATATATATATGCATTTAACATTTAAAGTTTAAAGAAAATCAATGTAGCCTTTATGTAGAAAATTCAGAAAAACTCAGAAACCAATTTTGTAAAGTAGCTATCGTTTAATCGATTTCTTCTGGAAATCTAGCAGTGCTTTTGAAATACTTGAATTTCATACAGTTCCTAGAACCGTATCTTTTACTGGAGCTCCCACAAAACCTTTTTAGCAAATCAGTGAAGTTCCTTGGAGTAGTTCCCGACAGTAAACTGAACTGGTCGAAACATGTTAAGACACAACATCAAAAGGCGATAATCTCCTTTGGCAATGTCGAAGAGTTGTAGGTAAGAACTGGGGGATCACTCCCAAGATGATGTTCTGGATTTATTGCATGGTCATTAAACCTAGATTGGTATATGCGGCTTTGGTGTGGTGGCGTCGCATTGAAACACGATCCGCTAGGCAGCTGTTGGAAGAAATCCAACGTTTGGCTTGTCTGGCGGTGACTGGTGCGTTTCGGACTACACCGACCGCATCTATGGAGACTTTGTTAGGGATTCCACCTCTCTTTGTGGAGGTGAAAAACCAGGCAATGAAAGCCTGTTATAGAATTAAACAGGCAGGTTTTTGGCAGGGTAAGCGATATGGTCATTCTACCATTTATCGTGAGATGCTTTTAAGGATTCCCATTACAGGTTTCCCTTCTGATAGGAATTTGAAGACTTTTGTCTTTGGTCATTCCTACAGGGTTAGGTTGCCTTCTAGGGAAGATTGGTTAACCCTGGGTCCGTCTGGTGTGATTCCGGAGAACTATCTCCGATGCTACACGGACGGTTCCAGGATGGATGGTAGGTCTGGGGCTGCCGTCTATTTTGAGACGGGAGATCATTTGGTAGCGCCTCTTGGTGAGTGGGCCACCGTTTTCCAGGCTGAGGTTTATGCAATTCTTTGCTGTATTTTGGATGAGAGGGTGCGTAACACTAATTTAAAAGGTGTTTGTATCTGCTCGGATAGCCAGGCTGCGTTGAAGGCGCTTAATTCATGTGTCTTCACTTCCAGATTGGTGTTGGAATGTTCTAGAAGACTGGAAGATCTTTCTTCATTAAAGGATGTGCTTCTGGTCTGGGTTCCAGGTCATATGGGAATCTTTGGGAATGAGGAGGTGGAGGTTTGCCAAATTAGGTGCCTCTCTCCCTTTCATTGGTCCAGAGCCTGCTGTTGGTGTGTCTTCTGGCACATGTTTGTCGGGCTTTCAGACGTGGATGACCTCACAGCACTCATCCTTATGGATGAGTGCAGTGGGTTGTCGGCAGTCTAAAATGCTCATTGGGGGCCCGGACGGAGCTTTGAGTAGCGGGGTCCGATATCTTTCACGGACCTCCCTCAGGCATCTGGTTGGATTCCTCACTGGGCATTGTGGTTTAAGGAGACATCTCTATATAATGGGACTCGTGCCTGACCCCTTTTGTAGAGTTTGTGAGACTGAGGAGGAAACACCCATGCATCTGATGACGAATTGTTTGGGTTGTGAGGAGATTAGGTTTAGGACCTTCGGCCGGAGTAGGATATCGGTAGAGGATCTTAAGCTGTGTCCTTTTAAGGTTTAGGTCCGATTTGTTCGGTCTGTGGTGAAACTTAGACGGTTAAAACCTGGACCTGGATTTTCATTCTAGTCCCAGTGGTTGTTATTCTTTAGGGGTAGCAATATGGGCCCTGGGAGGCTTTGGATAGCGTAGGGTTTGCCCTCCCCTTCTGCGAATAATAATAAACCTTCAAAAAAATCTATCTTCCTGGAAAAAGAAAAGATCAAATTAAATAAAAAAATCTAGTGCGAAACACTCACACGACTTTCTCTTATTGCGAAATGGGAAATTTTCTTTACACCTACAATTCTTATTAGAGTTTAAAACCGTCGGCATTTTTATGGAGAAAATCACAAAAAACTGAAAAAAACCTATTCAGTAAAGACACGCTTCAGCTCAACCGATTTTCTTTAAACTGGGAATTTTGGCAACTTATATAATTCTAATTAATATGTTTAGTTGCCAGAACTGTATACCACACTGTTGATCTAAAATAGCACTTTAAAGAAAAACATAATCCCACCTCTCACCCTTAAATGAATTTTCCTAGAGAAATGTTTCAAATAAAAGTTGTAGCTTTTTGTATGTGTAGATGATATAGCAAGTTTAAAGAAAATCGTTGTAGCCATTTTGAGAAATTCACAAAAAACGGAAAAAAAAAAAAATTCAGTAAAGTGGCATTTCCGGTTGATGGTGTTTGCCCGAAATCTTCGTGTCTGATGCGGTGATAGTACTTAAATGGCATACTAAGTTTAAGCTTCCTGAAACTTTTCGTTTTTGAGATATTCTTTTCACATACACACAATTTTCTAAAAACCACTTTTGTGGACTGAGAGACCACAAAACATGCATTTTCGGTGACAACACAATTTCGACTAATCTGGCACGATCGCAATACTTCCTCTCACAGCAGTTAGAGAAAGTAACAATATAAATAATTTATATTTTTGGTTGTTGTTAATAAATGAAAAAAACAAGCACATTGTTGCGTTGGCTACAGCCAAAGAAAAAAAACTTTTCAACATTAAAAGTTTATTCTATCGACATTTTGGAAACTATATGAAATAAGAAAAGAAAGTTACAAGTAAGTAGTGAGAAACAACAGCGATTCATGTTACAGAGCAGAAGAATGAACGATTAACACACTTACAATTATAAAATTAAAAAAAGTAATAGCTTTAACCTTTTAATGTTTATTTAATTTTAATAGTTTAAGGTTCTATTTTCAATTTACCATCAATTTTTATTTGTTTCTTCTTTTTACTTTATCTTATTTTATTTTTATAATTGTAAGTATGGAAATATTTCGTTAATTCTTCTGCGTTGATTTAGTGGCTAGACCATTTGTCTTTCGCGGGCAAAGTGATGTTGACCCAGCATTGTGAGAAAAAGTGGGAAGCTACAGTTGGTAGCGCACCTAGGTAACGAAGGCAGGCACTTAACGGCGAGGGAATTGCGGGGGGGTCACTACACGTTCCCCAATAAAAATCGCCGTCTGGCAAGCCTTGGCCCTTCATGAGTTGTTACGCCATATCTTTTTTTTTCATATTTCAAAATAATGACGTATGTGCATCTTGATTTGTGACGGTTTATCTGGTCAGGCATTGTTTGATAAATCGTCATGTGTTCATTATTATGTGAATGGAAGCAAGAAGCAATAAATTAGAAATTTTAAATATATATAAAAAATACATTTTATAATATATCACCAAACTGTAAAGCATGTTACATTGGTGAATCAAAACAATACCTACGAAAGAGACTTAGACAACATGAACTAGACATAGCTAACAAAAAACTGACACTACAGCCCTCACAAAACATGCACTCACCCTTGCCCGCTCCTTTGATTTCCGAAATGCTTCTGTCCTAACCACCCATTCCAACCACCTGAAGCGACTTCTTTCTGAATCTGTCCACATTAACCTCCACCCTAATTCTATCAACCACATACAAAAAAGGCAAGGACATCATTATCTCTTGTTACAACATTTTCCGCTTCGTCAAAAAAAACAAACCCACCCCCCCACTAAATTACACATACCAACTTTCTAAACTTTCCACTCATTTTCTAGTTTATTTATATTCCATCAGAGACATTTTCCGTGATAGTCTGCTTCATTTTGTGGTCATCCTTTTCAACCAGGTCAAGGATGACCATTCATTTTGTGGTCACAAAATAAAGCAGGCTATCACGGAAAATGTATATGATGCTTTCCAACTCTGCGGAACCAACAACCACAACAACTATTTATATTCCTTTATTTCTCTTATAATTACTAATTGATTTGTTTTTCCTCTCCTCTACTCTCTTCATATTTCCCAACTTGGAAAAATTTCCCCTCTACGTTTTCTTTTCAAGCATACCTTACTCTACAACCAAACAATAACCTCCTTCAACATTTAACTCCCCATTCTTCCTTAACAGATATCTTATCTTTTTAATATTGTTTAATTGGTATAGGTTTTAATTTTATCATACAATTCTCTTTATATCCGTATTTTTGTTTTGAAGTTCCTGAGGAAGGACACCAAAGGTGTCCGAAACGTCGAACAAACGTTTTAAAAATACAAAGTTTCTTCTTTGGCCCCAGCCAACTAAACTTTTAGCTTGTTTATTTAAAAAATCAGTTTAGAGGCAAAAAAGAGACAGTTAGCTGGCAAAAGTGTGAGAAACCGTTAATGTAAGACAAAGCCAAACTCTATTGTAAAACACCCTTTTGAAATGCGGCGAACTATTATGAAAATGAAAGGTTATTACTAAGGGAATGATCTACCAAAAATGAAAGGTTATTCAGTCTAATAGTAACAGTCAAAAAGTCACCAACGCGTTATTTTTAAGAAGTATTCTAACACTGTCACTCTCTTCAAACGTTTATTTTTCTAACCTAGTTTTATATTTAGTTTAGCTCGTTTTTTATATATAATTATGTAGCCTCGAGCTATACTACAAACATACATGAAATACTCAATCAGTTGCACTACAATTATTTCAATTATATATTTGACTTTTTGTTGAAATTTCATTTCCTGTTTATTTTTTTTCAAACGACAAGGAAAAATGGTCACCCACTCAACTAGCCAAAGTGTCAATGTCCAAAGTTTTCTGTGTTATGTAAATCACTGGATAATAAATTGAATCCGACGTCATAGATAATGGGAATGAGGTTAGTAAAAAAAAAAAACGTAAACTTCTGAGGGACTACGATTGTGTAACTGTGTGAAAGGAATTAAGTAGAAGAAGAAAGAGTAGTAGAAGCAGATGGTAAGCAGCAGGTTTACTCACTGGTTACTGACAACAACAACAACGTCACACACTGTACTACAGGTGTACCTAACAACGTAGCACATACACTCAACCTGCACACCTATGTAGATACTACTTACCCCGTCTATATGTTGTACACCTTATCGTCGTATATATTAGTTGCTTACAATTGGATACAAGACAAAAGCATTTGGTCAGCGTTCACTTTGTAAAGAGATAATCTATCAACGATTATTAGTTAACTTTGCAATGAGAATTTTTACATTCCCTTACTAATAATAGTAAGAGGATTTTCGAAATTGAGTTTTCACCGGAAATTTACGTTTCGAGGTCTCCTGAGTCCAAAAAAAAAAGGTTTTTAGAAAATGGTCTGTATGTACGTGTGTGTGTGTGTGTGTGTGGATGTGTGTGAAATCAACATCTCAAAAACGAAAAGTTGCAGCAAGCTCAAACTTGATATTCCGCTTAGGCAATACCATCGCAACTGACACGAAAATTTCGGCGAAAATCCATCAACCGGAAGTGCCACTTTACTAAATGTTTGAAGAAAATCGGATGACTGGAAGTGCGCTTTAGTGAAACATTTTGTTTGAAAAATTCACTTGAGAGGAGCTTTGAGTGATAGGGGTTAGAGTTTTCTCTGAAATGCTACATCTATATACAGGGTGTCCCAAGTTGTATGGATAACGACTTTTTCTCGGAAACTAAGATAGCTAGAAAAAAACTAAAAAATACGTGTCCCCATAATTTTTTATTACGAAATCCAAATTTAATTTGCAAATTTGTTTTGGTGCTTCGAGAAGCGAATACAGGCACCAACTTCATTTTTTCAAATGGGGAGGTGTGGTTTTTATTTAAGAAATAGATTCCTCTATTTTTTGTAAGAAAAATTTACTTGAACGGTTTTTTTCTGTGAGCGATATTTTACTAGTTATGAATGAAAACATGATTCCTATAAGAAATTTCAAAATGATATTATAACGGTTTTTGATTGACTAAGAAGAAAAGTACTATTTTACTATAAATTTTACTCCTCATTAATTACAGATCTTGCTCGAACTGGCCTCGATCATTAGAGATGTATTTCTTAGGTCGTAAGTTACAATTGGCAGGAAAAAGCATGTGTATGCATCTCTAATGATCGAGGCCAGTTCGAGCAAGATCTGTAATTAATGAGGAGTGAAATTTATAATAAAATAGTACTTTTCTTCTTATTCAATCAAAAAACCGTTATAATATCATTTTGAAATTTCTTATAAGAATCATGTTTTCATTCATAACTTGTAAAATATCGCTCACAGAAAAAAACCGTTCAAGTAAATTTTTTTTACAAAAAATAGAGGCATCTATTTCTTAAATAAAAACCACACCTCCCCATTTGAAAAAATGAAGTTAGTGCCTGTATCTCGCTTCTGGAAGCACCAAAACAAATTTGCAAATTAAATTTGGTTTTCTAATAAAAAAACTACGGGGACACGTATTTTTTAGTTTTTTTCTAGCTATCTTAGTTTCCGAGAAAAAGTCGTTATCCATATACCTTGGGACACCCTGTATATTAGGACATATTAAATATGCTACTGAAATTCCTTGTTTGAAAAATGGTTGACTGCAAATGCGAATTTATGGAATGTGTTTTTGGGCTTCTTATGATTTCATAAACGTGATATAGAGACTATAGGGCGGGTGTTGGTCTAGTGGTTATAAGCATGGACATGTAAGTGGGAGGACCGCAGTTCGAATCTCTTGCGTGTAACTGCTAAACTTTATATTCGTTTAAAAAATGTTATTGGTAAAGTAGGTGCTTCCGTCCCCGTGCATGACACCTAATTTGATAGTTGGACGTTAGCCCGCCTGAAAAAAATAGGCATTACTTTACTTTATAGAGACTATACTTGCAGGGAACTATCAAATAATTATAACTGTGTAAATTGGGGTAAGAGAAAGTTGTGTGATATTCAAACCAGATTTTTTTCAACTTCATTAATAGGTTGATTGAATATAATGAAATAATACGGAACTCAAAATTTTTGACAGATAATTAATTTTTTCAGAGACATTTTCCGTGGTAGCCTGCTTCATTTTGTGGTCATCGATCATCGAATGAAGCAGGCTACCACGGAAAATGTCTCTGATGCTTTCCAGCTCTGAGGAAAAAAAACCACCACAACAAATTAACTTTTTTGTGGATAAAAACTTGAAATAATTCTCTAGTGTTTTCGATTTGCGGAAGAAGAGCTCCAGAAAAGAGAAAAACTGCATGCTGAAGAACGAGAGAAGTTGTTGAACAATAAAAGAAAAGAAAATGATATTATTAGACTAAAAATGACGAAAATATTCGTTCAATAACAGATTTTAACTCCCACGTAAAACAAAATTAATTAATATTGCCTATATAGCTGGTTATTTATGTTTCTTATGCTTTAAAAATGAAAACTGGCCGTAATTTTGTGCTAACAAGTTAAAAAAATTAATTACTACTTTGATTAATTGTACTGCTAAGATTGTTTTTTTATCTTATTGGAATAAAACTAGTTGGGAGCAGCTATTTTTTTTTTATAACTTAGCACCAGTTATACACTTAATTTGTATTGTTAGGGGAATTTATTAAATTTGTAAGGACAAAAGATTGCATAAAACAGAAAAGGATATTTTTTATTCAACTATTTATTATTTTTTTGCAAATTTCGTCATCACTTTGTCCTAATTATATCTACAAAAAAAACAATGTTTAAATAAAAGAGAGGGCAAGATTGAAATCTTACGAATTAAAAGAAATAAAAAAAATCACTGCCCATTAGATTACTAGAAAGTTCAATAATTAATAGACAAGAAATGTTCTGTTAAAAATCGATATCATATATAAATCAATCGATGATGACCTTTTACTATTTTTAATATTTTTTTAATATGTATATCTTCTATATTAAAACGTGTTTCAATTAACATTAACCCATTGGGAGGAACTCATACACATTCAAATATTAGATATAGTAGGCAGTGACTGTATACCTACCTACAAGATAGAGCACAGGAGAAGTAATAATCATGGATACAGTGTCTTAGCTGAACTCTCACATCCCAACTGCTCTAGACACAATCTAGTACACGTAGAACAGAACATGGTAACAGCAACATTGAATATCATAAAATTAATATCTGATGATGAAATCTGATAGGTATTTTAATCGATCAATAGAACCAAAAAAAAAATTATTAATTTTAATTTATATTTCAATATTACATTCAGTTTTACTTCTTCACTATACTTGAGGCTGGATGTTAGTTTGTTCTCACACTGGTTAGTGTAGGTGGAGATTAGGAATTTTATTGCTATTATATTTCTATCTCACTCTCTCTCGTTGCTCTTATTTATTACTTCTCTCTCTCTTTCTCACATCACAATTTTATTGCAGTACATGTGCGTATCGTGTAGATGAATAATGTTGCACAGATACAGATGGCCCCTATGATAGTACACAAAACAAGTAGATATCTAAAAGGCTGCCAACCTTCAATTGTAAATTATAAATAACATCTGTCTATATTAGGAAATTAAAGACTAATGGCTGGATTAATGAGAATATTGTGTGTGTGTGTGTGTGTGTAGCATTTGTGAACAATTTACATAGGTATTATTTCATTAGAATGATGGGCACTAGGATTTAATTCGCAACAAGTGGCTTCTTATCCATGGGCGGTGACTCTGTCTTCGGGGACTTAGACATCATTCGGATAGCTGAGGCTAACAATAGTACACTAATACGTTCATCAAAGACATTCTATAGACAGCATCTGCAAAGATGGTTTATGTATACCATTGGTATCTACAGGCAAACTCTAGCTCACCATCTCATTTCACACAATTATTTCTCCTGCACAAGACAAAAGTCGGGTATATAAGCGAGCCACAATAATCTTTTAGGACGCAATGGAATTGCTTCCACTTCTTCCAAACCTCTACATTTCAATGGAGTGTTAAAACGTTAGACGCCGAGAAAAAAAAATCAGTGTTTACTAATTTAAGCATTGGAGGGGCACAACGCTGATATGTCTTGTTAAAGCCGGGGGGGTGGGGGGATATCGGTGACCGCGAGGCTGACATTTACTAGTATGTCTACTTTGGGTAGCCGGTCCTAATCTAAGACGTTTTTGCAGATGGTATGTGTTTAAGGCTCAGTAGAAGAGTCGCCATCTCGGCCCTCATAAAAAAAAACAAGTTGCTGATAAAATATAATGTTAGATAAAGAAGGAGCATTAGCAGTAAAATTCAACCCGCCAAATCAGGTCTTGTAACTAAAAAAAAGCGCGAAAGAATAAAAAACAATTGTTAAAATTTAATGAAATTACCTTTTTACTTTCTCTTATTCCCCTAGTAAGAGGAAGTATTGAAGACTTGTCAAAAATTCGACTCGAATTTTCGAGTTTTCAATGAAAATACACATTTTGAGGTCCTCTGAGTCCGAAAAAGTGTTTTTTAATAAAAAAAAAATGGTATATATATGTATTTGAACAGCACAGCTCAAAAAAGAAAATCGCACAAGTTCGTACTTAAAATTCCGTTTAGATATTACATCTGACAGTTAGGTTAACTGTCAAAATTCCTCAACCGGAAGTACCACTTTACTGAATGAATTTTTCAGTTTATTTGCCATTATCTCGAAAATGGCTCCAACGATTTTCTTTAAACTTGGTATATCAACTATACATATTATGATCTGCAACTTTTATTTGAAACATTTCTCTAGGAAAATTCATTTAAGTTGGCTTTTGGGGATTGGGTGGGATTATGGTTTGTTTCCCTATAAATTGCTAATTTAGTTTATTATACAAGATTCCTTCATTTAAATAATATTAATTACAATTCATTATATTAACATAATTTTAAATTTGAAAAAACTTACTCAACAGTTATTTCAGGATTTCTACGATTTTTTCCAGAAAATTACTAAAGGATTTCAATAAATTTGTTATACAAACTATAAATTTGGAGGCCTATCGCTTTTATTTGAAACTTTTTTTTTTCATTTAGTAAGTTCATTTAAAGGTGTATTTTAGTTGGGGGGTGGGGGTAAAAGGTTAAGTTTCCTCAAAAATGTGGCTTTTATAAGACATAAAATTGATGACAATTAAAACATATAGTAAGTTGCAGGTTTGAGAAAGTCGTGTGAGTGTTTCACAGCACATTTTTGTATCTGGCTTAAAGAGAAAATCATCTGTGGCCCATACGGTGATGCCTAAGTGGGCAACGTGTTAGGAACATTAGTGTAACGGCAAGAGAGAGAACACTGGCCCGACCGAGAGAAAAGCAGACTCACTCTGGTACTGTCTGACTTAAGCAGGCTAGAGTGGGGAGAACCTGTATATAAGCCAGTGAGAAATCTAGACATATATCTATCTATCAGATTCAGCCATATACATCACATCGTGTCATAACTCTACTCTAACCCTTTATTCTATAATATCATTACAAGTCCAGTGCAGTTTGTGTAAACTTACAGCTATATTATAACAGTGCCTTCATATCTCGTCTAAATTAATCAAACCTAATTTCTTCGCTAAAGATTTCATGAAAGTCATACTATTACAATCATTGATAAATATCATTAATAAAGAAAAAAAAAAAAGAATAAAATACAAATTTTTAATCGGTTTTATTTTAATCGGTGAAATTCCCCTACAACGTACTTTCTACAAGTGATTATCACCAACAAAATAACTGTTTAGTCATTGAACATATTATATATTCCCCATGAGTCATTGGAAAACGGATATAGAAAAAAATTGTGGAAATTATTTGAAGGTTTTTATCGAATATATCGTACTTGAACAATTGTGATGTTTACTACGGATAAGATCGTTTATTGCTTCGTCGAATTTTATACATCTTCTATGCAAAAAGTCTGTTTAGAAGATTCACTGACTTCTTTCAGGAAAATCTCGGCCACTGATGTTGACAATAAAGAAATTACCACCAAAAAACTTAACTACCGCTTAACTTTTTATCTTGAAGAAGTCTGCAAACAGTAATTAATATTCACTTTTATGAATAATCAAAGAACATGTTTAAGAAAGATTTGAACGAATAAATAAAGAAGCTTGAGAAGAGGGAACAAAGCGTTCTTAATTCAAAAAGAGCGTAATTCATCTCTGTTCATAAAAATCTGATTGGCAAAGGATTATTGTAAAGCAGCAGGTAGCGCCAAAATATCAATAAATCTAACCTTTATTACATGATAATTAAAAGCGATTTTCATTAAAGAAAATAATTTTAGTTGAAAAATAAAAACAAAACCAACTCACGTTACAGATAACATCAAGTAATTAACAAAATAAAATAATTAAAAAAAAAAAAACAAAATTCACTATAATATAAGCATATACACACACATACACACACTCACATGATATCCGCATATTTATATAAAGAATATAAATTAGATAATATACATAACTCATCTTTGTTAATATATGTATGTGTGTGGGTGTGTGTATATATCTCTGACATAACTATATAAAATTGTAAATAATATAAAAATATATATCTGATAAACTGTTTATTAACTAAAATAAGAAAGAAAATAACGCTATCTTTGTAATTAATCGCTTCCGGTTTTTTTAAGAGTGCTTTTTTTAAAAAAATAATAATTTTTTTTTTATGTAACAAATTTTCACTATTAAACTATTAATAATTATTAGTTATAATAACAGTAACAAAAAACATATTTTTCAAATGTTTCTACATCTATTGCCCGATTTAATAGTCCAAATGAATTAAAAATAAAAATTACGACATATAAATTAGACATTCAATTTTAGAAAAGAGCATTTTCCCATGGGAAAAAATTAAAAAATTGAAAAAAGATAGAGTTGAGATAAAATAGCGGTTTATCTGCTAGTTAAGTTTCCGGACAATTTGAGCTGGCTTATAGCTTTTTCGAAGATATTTTTTTCATTACTGATAAGAAATAAGTGTAATGGATGCCAGAAATTATATCTATAAATATTATTTGAAGGATATTCTAACATTCGCTGGCAAAAGACCGCCGTGACAGAAGAGTTCATAGAGCTTAATCAGCTTTGTCTTTTTACCCCTTTGGAAAGAATAATTAGGATGCCAGAATTGAAACCACAGGCACAATCTTCAATAAGAGCGTGCAAATCTTAGCGTATGCCGATGACATTTTTATAATTGGAAGGTCTTCAGCGGCTGTAGAAGAAACCTTTATCTCCTTAGACCGAGCAGCAATGGGGCTGGCAGTAAATGAGAATAATAAGACCGAGTATCTTACAAAGGATACGAGAGTGTATAACTCATGCATTCAGGTCAACGATTACAACTTTGAAAGGGTTCGCGTATTTAAATATCTGGGATCGGTGATAACGGCGGATAATGATGTAAAACAGGAGGTAAACCAGAGGCTCATGTCCGCCAATAAATGCTACTATAGGCTCCTGAGGTACATGAAAAGCCGTAATTTATCCAGGACCACAAAATGTACTCTGTATAAAGTGCTAATACGCCCTGTTCTGACGTATGGAGCATAATCAAAGCAACAGAGCAAAAGCTACTCGTCTTGGAAAGAAGGATTTTAAGAAAAATATTTGGTCAGTCAAGGAAAATGAACAATGGAGGATACATCACAATGAGGAATTGGCAAGGGTATTCGGAAGTGGATGTTGTTAAATATGTCCACTTGGCAAGACTGCGATAGGCAGGTTGTTAGGATGGAAGAAACTGCCATCCCCAGAAGAGGGCTGTACGGTGAACCGGGAGGGAAAAGAAAGGTTGGTAGGACGAAAATAAGATGGCTGGATCAGGTCGCGAATGATGCAAGACAGCTGAACGTCTGGAATTGGTGGATCGCGGCTAAGGATAGAGAATCATGGCGTAGGATTCTTGAGCAGGCCAGGACCCAGTAATGGGTTGTAGCGCCAAGGAGTAAGTAAGTACGTCATAGAAAAGGATTTGAACTACGAAGAGAAAGCATTCTTTCAGGAGAGAGAATCTAAATTCTGCATTCAAAAAGACAGTCTGAATCAGACATTGAACCAGAACATTTGTATCAGGTATCGCTCTCTTAAATTCAGTGCCAGTTTAAGTGGTAACATTTGAGTTTCAAACAATCTAGCTACTAGTTATTTGTTTCCTTGCATTCGCAAGTTAATTCAAGATTCACAATTAATAATAATCTTGTAAAATTACTAATTTAATATATATAGTTACATTATTTATTAAAAGTGGTTCTTATTCTCTATATCTAATATTTCTATCTCAATCTTAAACATACACACAAGCCCATTGCGAAACCGCTCACGCCACAAGCTACTACACAAACAACACAATATCACAAACTACATTTCATAAGGTTTAGGATGTTCTTTATAAGATTCAAATATAAGTGAAAAGAATTAAACAGCCTGGTTGTAGACGTTCTCCAAATTTTAAAGGCTTGTTGCTGAAAGAGAAAATGCTAATAACCTTGCAGAAAGAGGATGAAATAAAAATATGAAGCAAATGTAAAATTTAATAAAAATTATTCAGATCAAGCAATGAATAAATTTAATTATTCTTAATAAGATTGATGTTTCAACCATAGTATAATAATTGACTTTTATATGTGTGCCAAATTTACCAAGTTCAGAGAAAATTGTTGGAATTATAGCAGAGAAAATCAAAAATAATTAAGAAAAAATATAAAATAAATGAACTGTTACTCTCGCTTGTTTTAGTACCTTTGTGATCACAAAAAAGGAATTTCATGTTTAAATAACGCACCCTGCCTATAAGGTGACCAATTTCTAAAAATATCTCAAGAGAAACTTAAATAGCTTAAGCTTAAACTAAAACTTAAGCTTAAAAACTTAAACTAAAGCGATAAAGAGGAAGTATACAAAAATGAACAAATATTATTTAGTTTAGGTAATTGCTAATAGAAGATTGTGATAACCAATCATCAAACAGGAAATTTAGAGAGACCCATCTTCAGGTTACATGCATATCTTGGAGAAAATTGATATATAACAACCATAAAGCAGTCTGAAGACCGTACTTCCCCATGGCATAATTCATAGAAACTTGGCCGCAGAAACTTGGAATACTCAAAAGATGTTGCCGCCTTTAAACTTGAATTAGTTTTTAAGTGAATATTAGTAAATTGATGCTCGAGAAAGTAGCAAATCAACTACCAACTAGCAGAGCTATTATTGTTCTCTTGTTTGTAATAACTGTATGGGGCCTTTTTAAAACAGTAAAAATGTTAATAAAAATGCAAATATTAATAGGATATGTGTTTTAGTAAGGTAGAAATACCTTTGCGTGGGGTCGCTAATCTCAGATAAGTAGCATATTGATATATTGACTCATTAGGGAAGGAATTAGCTCAATGATAGCGCGCTGGAATTTTCACGCGGATTTGAGTCCAGCAGTGTTGTCCTTACATTTTCTCTTCCTAGAGGGCCGGTAATAACCAGTATTGACTGTAATGAGAGAACAGAGAACGAGAGAACTGTGTACAGAGAAGGCTCCAGGGAGGAGGAACTAGATATTTCAGGCAGGCATTAGTGCTGTATTCCTAAAGAATCTTAAAAAATAAAAACTCATTATGAGCTGCGTCCGTCTGAGATGCTCAAAATGGACACTACGATACTTAGAAGAAATGGCACTTGTTTGTTGACCAAAGAATATTTAAATTATCCGTTAACTTAAAATACTTTACTTATACATTTCCACAAAATACTTTCAAAGTACACCGATTAACTACAGAAGCAATGCCGCTTTCTCGGGCTATCTCTTAATTTCCTTTTGGAACTATATAATACATACCACGCACACCAACACAAACACATCCACAACCACATATCTATATCTATATATATATAAATAATATATATAAAAGCTAGTAATCTCATTAATAAGTAAATAGTATTGCTATTACATGGTCAGGGTGAAGAAAGGGTTAGTGAGGGGTGGAAAGAAGTGTTCGCGTGACAAACCTCTATGTTATGGATATTAACTGATTATCTCGCTGAAATAGTCTGGTTGACGGCCACTAGATAGCCGCATTGGCTGTATTACAAAAACATGAGGTTCGTCTACACTCGCACAGACAAACAAACTTGAATAAAAATATTAGGCCGCATTTTATATATATATGTAAAAAAAAAAAAAATGCACTAAATTAATACAAGTCTAAATATTATTAAAAATATAAATATATATACAACATACAGATAATATAAATAATTAATCAATTATTAAACATCATTATATAAAATTAAAAAAAAAAATAGCAAATATTAATTTTTAATTAATGTATAATTATTCTCATATAATCATATGATGGGCCGAACTAAAATCTCTTCCCTCCCCTTTAAGAGATACATTATCATACCTGATTAAATTATAGATAAAATTACGGTCATTAAATATTTGTTGAAGAGTGTGTATGGCTAAATAGCAGCTACTAATAGCATACATATATTTGTGATAATAATCTATTACACAGTCCACTCAAATTAATAAATAGCTTCACGAAATGTACTATATAAATATGGTTATAATTCCATTCAAACACAGACCCAGGTTATGCAAAAAAAAAAAAAAATAAATAAAAAATCTTTAATTAACCTTTTTGACCGGAAAGTTGAAATAATACATTGGAGTATTTTGTTTTATTACATATACAGATAAATTAAGTATAAAGTAATAATATTGAATAATTAAGAGAAAAAAGATGAAAACTTTGATTTTTGATCAATCACCAACGATTATTATTAGAAAATTATTGGGATCTTAAAATCGTTTATCTCATTTATTTTTTAATTTCTCTTAAAGCGAAAAAAAGAGAAAATATTTCGAAGAGTTAGATTTTTGAAAAATGCTTTTTCAAACACAGTTTCGAAGATCTCGTGACTATGACGTAAAAACTAGAAGATCTCGAAGAATAAAAACTATGACGTAAGCATAAGATACTATTTTATTGAAATCTACGATTCTACCCAGCTATTTGTGAAATATGATTAAATGTGCTGTAAAGATTCTTATTGTAAAGAGAGATTGCTCAGTGAAAAGTAAAGAAAGTGATGTAACTTTAATATGTGGGATGGGTCCGCAATTACTGGATAACATCTGGGATTTTATCCGTCCGTATCATTCATGTTTTTGTTATTCCTGACCGGTTTTTGGATTTTCCTCCATCGTCAGAGTAAAGTTATCAAATTCGTATAGAGAGCTGACTTCAGCTTAATGTTTTCATTCTATCAACACGTGTAGTAAGTAACGAAAACATGCATGCTACGGATGGATAAAATCCCAGATAATGTAAGTTTAGTTTACATTTTTTTTTTTTTAAATCTTAATTTGACAGCTTTTAAATAAACTTTTAGCAAGAATACAGTCCCGAAAAGCTTTACCATCGTAATTAGTATAGCGAAAAATAAAATTAACTACTTTGAAGTGGTCCCAGGAACACAAAAAATTAGTTAGTTACGACGGTCATTCAATAAGTAATGAGAAAAATTGCTGTAGCTCAACAAAACGATTTATTTAATCAATACAATAAATAGTTTCAGTGTGTCAAGTTGGCATCCTTGTACTTAGTTTGTCATCAGCTGTTCGGGAGTATTTGGTAAGCATAACCTCAAATGAATTCAGTTAACAATCGCGAGTCCGCTTAAGCATTGTAGTCGGAAGAACAACCCTCATTGATTAGATTTTTAGTTGCAGAAGGTATCAAAGATAGTGAAATCCACGAAAGAAACGTTGAAAGTGTTCGGGAATAATTGTTTGAACCGTTCGAACGTTCATCCAAGAAACAGTAGACTGCTGTAAAACATCTGATTAGGTTAACTGATTTTCTTGAAATTTGGAATCCTAACATATTAATATTATAAATAAGGTAGAATTATGCATTGAATAGAAGTAAGTAGTAGTTAATGGAAAGCCTAACGTTAATTTTCCTCCAGATCTCTCCCCAAAAAATTCCATTTTCCCGGAAAAGTACTTCTAATAAAAATGATAAATGTTTATGTGTGAAGATCGTATTCGAATTTCAAAGGAAAGAATTATTAGAGCCATTTTCAAGAAAATCGCGAAAAATTTTAAAAACCATTCAGTGATTTCGCGTCTTTCGGTTGATGGAATTTGCCCGAAAATATCGTGTCTGATAGTAGAGTAGTACCTAAATGGAATATCAAGTTTGAGCTGCCTGAGACTTTTCTATTTTGAGATATTTTGTTCACGCTCAAAACACACACACACGCACACACACACACACACACACTCCCTAGGGACCATTAGCTAAAAAACATTGTTTTCATCCTCAGGAGATCTCAAAACATGTATTGTGAAAATTCTTTTTGAAAATTTGTCACAATCTCAACACTTCCTCTTACCAGGAGTTAGAGAAAGTAATTATAGCAGTAGGCCATGCCGAAAAAAATTCAATCCCGAGGTGGTTGCAATTTTAAACGGTAGGGAAGGAAGACGGACATGATAAAGTGAAAAAAAGTAAAAAATCCTAATTTTGTTAGAGACTATTATTTACTTTTTTCCTTATTAAATATTTATATTATATATTATATTTATGTAGATAAACGCTGTGAAAACATGAAAAGAAACAAGCCAAAAAAAAAGTTTAGCTTGAAACTTGTTTAAAATGGACACGGTTGCCCGCAGGACTTTACATGATTCAGTAGCCCTGTAACACAACTACATGATCTTTATCAAAGGATAATAATTTTCTTTTTTTTTTATTATTTTCGGGTTATCTATCATCAGATGATTGATGCCCATCAGCAATATTTATTTTTTGGGGTATGGGAATTGAAAATACAATGTAAAAATTTAAAAAAAAACAAGAAAATTTATGCTGTTTCAATTTAAAATTATTTGACAAATAATTCAGTAGAATACTGGATTGACAAATAATCAGCAGGACACTGGTTGTGACCGACTGAAAGATGTAAAAATGTAAATTACAGAAAAATCTGTGTCAAATAGTCAGTCACACGACTTTCTCTTATTGCGATGTAATTACTGGCTGTAATTGGCAAAACTAATTAATCCTTTCAATAAACTGGTCCTTCCGGTTAACCGAACCAATCAAGTTCTAAGAAAACTTTCATCGACGGATTTCATCCCTAAAGCAGTGGGTCTTCAAACTGTATTCCGTGAGTCAAATAAAAAATTCGAAAATAAAAATTATAAAGCATCCACAACAGTTGACTAGTGTTTATTAACTAAAAAATGTAAAGGTACATTTATTCATACAGAATATCCAGAAGTTTCTCACACAGCTATTAAACATTTCAATGCAATTCGGAACAATGAATTTAAGTGAAAAAAAATCTTTCTCAACGTATGTGGCAACAAAAAACAAAAAATAAAAACAAATTAAGTACATAATATGAAATGCGACTGCAGATAACATCAATAGAGAGCTAGATTTCGACAGTTTGTGTAAAAAAAAATGGCAAGCACACCCCAGTCACTAAATAATGCCTGGAGCACGAATTAATGCTATCAATAAGTAAATTACGAGTACATTAATTTTATGTTAATACTTTTTTGTTAAAAATACAATACTTTTCTTTAATTGTCCTTTACATAAAATACCTTACAACATATTGATTTACTTTAAATATTATTTTGAGATATATTTTCTAAGGGTGGGATGAGGTTCCCTGAAAATCCTTATAGTTGTAAGGGTTCCGTGAGTCGACAAAGTTTGAAGGATCACTGCCCTAAGGTATCAAAACATGATATCAAATTTGAACTTTCTGTGATTTACTGTATCTGAATGATGTATTCACACACACACACACACACACACACACACACACACAC